>SKCR01035155.1:0-100918 GCA_019454045.1 Zanthoxylum bungeanum
AGTGTTCATCAGCTCTCGGTGTCGTGACGCGGAGTATTGGGAGTCGCGATGTCCAAATCTACGAGAGCAATGTGCGAGACCTCAACATCTAAGAGTTGCGACGCATAAGGGTGAGAGTCGCGACGCCTGAATGTCTAAATGCCTAAAGACATTTTTTTCTTCTTATCGGACTTATTTCACAAAGATGTGCCAGTCCAATTGAATAAATGCATTTGCATTTGATGCTAAGCTAACTGAATGCAGGCTGGTTGGGTGATTTTACAGCATCAGCTGGCACTTGAAAGGCCAAAACTTCCTTTATGACAGGAAACACCAATCGAGTAGACAATATTTGCGTTGAGCATAAAGCATCTTCTTGCTAGGAATGTGAGATAATACGTTCTTCCCGCTTGACGACCCGACGTTCTGTTAGGTTAGGGAAACCCACAACTTATAAACTAAGTCAAATATCCTCCTTAGCTAGTAATGTGGGATATTATTTTATTTCCCTTGAGGACCTGTCGTTTTGCTATGTTTAGAAAAACTCATTGCTTATAAATTAGTTTAAGATTCTCCTCACTAACAATATAAGATATTACATTGTTCTCCCTAATGGACCTTCCATTCTCTTGTGAGGGCACACGTAAACCTAACAGAATGAAATCATATTATAAATATATCCATCTACATATCTAATCACAACTCGGCTTTGATGCCAATCGTAGCAACTTAGGTCCATCAACAGAGTAGATATATATTATCTGATTTGGGCATACAACATGTCTCAGTTTTATTATTGGACTTCATAACCCAAAATCTATTACTTTATGGAAATCCATGACTTAAATTATCAGATCTAATGTCTGAGAAAAGCTTACTAGCTTCAAAAATCCGCCCAATAAAACACAATGCTTGAATATATAAATGATGAGATGCCACAAAGAAATGTTGTATCATGGACGACCATGATCTCAGGGTGTGCTGAGAATGGTAAGTATAAGCAAGCTTTGTCTTTTCTTTGATATGATGATAAGAGCCCGTATGGGATTGGATCAAGTTACATTGGTGGCAGCGTTATCAACTTGTGCTGAATTAGGGGATTTGAAGTTGGGTAAGTGGATACACTCGAGTGTTGAAGATATGTTTTCTATTAAAAGAGAGCCGGTTTTAGTGTCTCTGAACAATGAAATTATTCAAGGTTTGTGTTTTTCTCAGCCTGCTAAAAGGTGGTAGGATATAGTTGTTGTGCGACAGAAGATGATTGAGGTGGATATGAGAAAGCCTCCCAGGTCCAAGTTGGGTCCAAATTAATTACATCATTCATTCAAATTAGGATAAAAAATTACTGAACTGAGTTTGTAATGAGTATTAGATCAATATGTCGAAAATAAGTGGGACACAAACTCAACTCATCACTAAATCATGTTTGATGAGCAGCTAAAATATACATATTTCCCGCCCCTTCATCTTAATATTTTATGGCCGATATCAAGCCTTATGAGCGAATTGATATCTTTTGGGTGTATTTTACAAGTCGAAACAATATCACAGCTAAACGGAGTCAACGAGAGATGAAAAGGGAAAAATATGGACCAAATTGGGCCAAATTTAAGAGGCAAAACACATGTCCCGATACCTAAAGTGCGTCACGACGTGCGGCAGAAGAAAAACGAGGTAGATACCACTTAATGGTGGTGTGTCGCGACAAGCCAATCATTACATGCAACGTCACTACGCGCTTGAGGCTTATGAGTGAAATGATGTGTTTTGGATGCGTTTTACATGTGGAAATAATATCACGACTAAACGGAGTCAACAAAGGATGAAAACGGTAAAATATGGAGCAAATTGGGCCAAATTTCAGAGGAAAAACTCATGTCCCAATGCCAAAAGCGTGTCGCGACGCGCAGCAAAAGAAAAATAAGACAGAGACCAAATAACAGTGGCACGTTGCGACGCACCGATCATTGTCGTGCATCGCGACACAGAGAATTCGACTTAGTCATCCGGTACTCGATTGTTGATCAAGAAATACCCATGAAGACCTCATATATAAGAACAAGTTTATCCCAAGACCTAGAAGGAAGCCTCATAACATATTTTAGAGTCTCGAGTGCATAGAAGAACACCTGGAGCAAGACAATGACGAGTGCTTCAACTGGTGCTAGAGTTTGAAGGTAAAGGTTGCAACGAGAGTTTTTTCTTCTCTTTACTCTCTAGTTTATCTTTTATGAATCCTTGTTTTGTATCTATAATGATTAGAATATTTGTATTGATTATCATGAGTAGCTAAATCATTATTCTAGGGTTGTAATGGATCCCAAACATGGTATTTAATTGAATTGCATCTTTTGATTGTTTTGCGGTTTGTTATTGATTATTTATCATTCTCTGTGCTTTGATGCTTATTTTATTTATTTGGCCAACAATATAATAGTCATGTTAAATCCTTAGGAACTCGACGGAGGGAATTTGGGTTAGACGTGAGAATAATAACGTGTGATTTATTCGTTGAATAGATTTCCTTTCAGGATATATATATACCTGCAGGGTATACGTAAACAAGATTAGAACTTGACCTTAATGAATTCGATTTAATTTAATTAACCTAGACATATAATTAATTAATTTATTCTGAATATATTTATATGACCATTGAAAGACGCTTGTGAATAATGTAATATTCTAGTTTAATAATTAGTAACGACAAACCAACTGAATGGAAAATGCTTGGACTCATTGCGTGCATGCTTAGGTGAAGTTATGACCCTAGGTTCTTCTATCTATAAAGTTTTCCCAACGTGTGTTATTTGTTCTTCATTTACTCTCCACTTAAATCATTAAATCAACTCTCTTTCTCAATAATTTAGTTTAAATTAAGTAGGTTAGTCTTGGTATTAATAAGATAAATAATAAGTCCATGTGGGTACCGAAGGGGTTTTATGGCGGAAATCCGATAACGCAACGGAATAGTGGAAAATCAAAATTTTCCGATTTTAAAATTTTTCTCGGATCAATTAAATAAACTTATTTATTTAATTATCAAATTCTAAAAAATTACACAAGAGATCAAATTTCTTGTTAATTACCGAATTGCCCCAAAAATAAGCAAATTGTCGTGAGCACCCCATTTTTCCAATTAATTACAATTTGGTCCATTTTGTTCAAAACATGCCAAGATCAAATCCAATCAACCAAAAAATTTACATGCATCATATACACTCCATAATACATCACATATATGAAAAGCCCCAAATTTGGAGTGGGTTAAGAACCCTAATTTTTCAATTTCATCAAATTATCCAATTTAACCAAATCTTTAAAATCCAACACTTTAATCCATTCAATACTTCACCAAACTAGCCTCACCACTTTGAAATAACTCTAGAACAATTCTAGGTCACCAAGGAGTGGCTTACCAACTCTAGAATGGCAACTTGATTTTTAAAGAATCAAAAGTAAGTCATTAAAACCATTTTAAGTTTACTTACATGCATCAATCTTTCATCTAAGTTCACAAACAAATAAACACAAACTATAAAAAAAAAAAAAAAAAAAAAAAAAAAAAAGAACATCCAAGCAACACAAAATGATGTCAAGCATGTTAGAAACAATTTCCATGTTGAAGACTTAAAGGAAATACTTACAAAAACCAAGATTTTCCAAGACTTTTCCTTTGAACCTTCAAGCTTTTCTCTCAACTTCCTTTTGTTTATTTTTGTGTATTGTGAACTTATGAAACCCTAAAATGAAACAAAATAATTTATATCTCCAACATTTAGCCTTGGCCGAATTTGGGCATAATAAAATATCTAGATATTTTCATTTGTTTCATTTAAATTCAACTTGTCAACCTGCATTTGTAAATCATTACACTTTAATGAATTATTCAAGCAAGTCAACAATTGCAACTAAGTCATTAAAATAAATATCATAACTTAGGATATTTATATTTTTTATTAATTTAATTATTTAACAATTAAATAATTATTTAAATATAAATATATTAAATATATGTATTATATTTACATTAAATATCAAATACATATATATTTATGATATTAGTCAAATATCTCAATTTGACAATTAATTAATGTGTATTTGATAAAATCTAACATTAAATGCAAATACACAAAAATTAAGAAATGATTATTGGGTCTATGCACATGTGTTTTTCGTTTAACCTTTAAACGACTTAAAAATAATCAATATTATTTATAAATGTTGCCCTAGTGCTCTACGAGTATATTTCATTAGTGAGACTCTCTAGATTAAGACATATCCGTCACAAAATCCAATTTCGTGTCAATAATTTACCCACCCGTAAATTATGGCGACCACAGACAATCTCACTGAATCATACAGGTCGAGGTCATGGAAAATGTATAATTCCTCCGTCACAGGTATCCGGATATATCCCAGAGATATAGATATAAACGTCAAATCTCTATAGGGATTATCCCGTCGACGTCTCTATTAGTAATCTCAAAAAGAACATTTAGAACTGACTTTTATAATGTACCACGGGCCCATAGTTTTTATCTGATTTCTAATCATATATGGACTACCTATGCTCTATACAGAGAACTGACGGATCCTATCTCGATACACACAGGACACCCTGAGGATCTATCTACACCCAACGAACAGGTAGAGGTCTGATCTTAATAGATCGGTGACGTGACTGCCATCTAAGTTTAGAAGATGTCTCATGTGCCCAAAGTGGCATCTCAAGTCGAAGAATCACAAATGCCACTCAACCCGCGAAGATGTCTCATGTGCCCACAGTGTCACCATCACAGCCGATCTGCTAACGTGCGTCGTGCCACGTGTCATCATCCTACGATGCCGACAGTCGCCATCGTCATATGTCGCCACGTGTCACTCCACCTATCAGCCACGTCATCATCCACATCACCGGTTGACCCAGTCAAAATGCCACGTCATCATCAACCAATCACAGCGTGCCACGTGTCGCAATTCTATGGTGCCGACAGTCACTTTGCCACGTGTCGCCACGTCAGCATCAATTATTGGCTCACTTATCCGAAATCGACACGTGGCGGATAAGAATCTGAGCCGACCAATCAGAAGCCGCCACGTGTCACAATAATTGAGATCCCAACCACCTTGCCACGTGTCACCTTATCACCTTATCCAGAATCTGAGCCGATGAACCAGAGCGTGCCACATCGACAATCATCGGCATCGCGACGCTGGCTTGGCGTCGCGACGCTGACCCCCCATCCGCGCCTATAAATTCAGCTCGATTTCAGAATTCAAATCATGTCTTCCTTGAGTTTTGTAAGGACTCTAAGGATACCATCTTGTGTGATTTAGTTTTTGTAATTTTAATTTAACATTTTTACTTTTAGTATTTTTAATTATGCACTTTTACTTTTTGTAATAAAATTTTATTTACTTTTTTACTTTATGTTTTATAGTTAATTTACCACTGGGGTAAAATGTGAAACATTTAATATAATTATCTAGGTAAATCTCACTTAATTATAATTTAACCGGATTAATTAATGGCAGACTTTATTACCGCCTATATGGTCGGTCTAAATATAAATTACTTTACCGCCTATATGGTCGGTCTAAATATAAATTACTTTACCGCCTATATGGCTGGTCTTTATGTGACAGATAATTACCGCCTATATAGCTGGTGTAATTGGACTAAATGGATTACCGCCTATATGACTGGTTTTAAATGTTTAATATTATTAATTCATGAGAAAGCAGAACAGAAAATAATTTATATTTTATAATAAGTGAGATTCCTAGATAAGAAATATTAAATGTGGATCCTCTAACCCCAGATGATGAAACACAATATTACTAGGCTTAATAATTGATTTAATTATTTATTGGGTAATTCTTTAGTTTGTTTATTGAGTCTTAAGCTTAATGCTTCTTGTTGTCTGATCACCAATAAGATTGATGTGGTAAACTTAAAATGAACTAGACATAGGGATTTTAAGTTTCAGCCTTAGATTCAATAGCCCACGATCTTCCTTGAGGATAGCTAACCCTTTAATAGATTTCCTTACAGGATAGACATATACCTGTCGGGCGGGGGTAACTATAATTGGAACTTAATCTTAATGAATCCAGGTAATTTGGTTGACATAGACATATGGTTCAATTGGGTTCTACTGGGTATTTGCGTCTGACCATCGACATAGGCTTTTGCATATTTTCGTGTTCTAGGTTAGCAAACTGATTTATTACACATAGATAAGAGATTCAATTCATCTTTATAATAATATTGTGTGGAGTCATGACCTAGATCTTTGAGTCTTTTCATTTATTTTCCTTAGTATTTTCTTCTGAGTCTGTTTTTATTTTAATTAGAAAATTCACATTCAACCAACCAAATGCAATCAAACAATCATTCTCTTCTCCCTATAATTAGATACATGTAAATAAATAGTATCAATAATTAATAACAACAGTAGGAATTAAGTCATCGTGGGATCGATATTATTATACTACTTGAACGATACGTGCGCTTGCGTTATACGTGTGTGTTTATGCCAGTCAAGTTTTTGGCGCTGTTGTCGGTGACTTATTTTTCTTGAGTTATTAATTCTGAAGCTATCTAATTTACTTGTATATAATTTTCTTTATTTTTATCTATAATTTTTGTTTCTTTCTTTTGTTTTCAGGTGATTGAAAAATGGAACATTATTGGGAGATTGAGAGATCACGAGCTTTACTAGAAGATACACCCCAAATCTGGGAGCAACAGTTTGGTTTTCTGAGGCCTGTTGTTAGACCCGGCCACGGTTCCAGTTCGGAACCGGAACCGAACCGGTTGGAACTGGAAGGTTCCGGTTCCAACCGGTTCCGGTTCCGGTTCCGGAACTGAATCGGAATAGGACCGGTTCGGTTGGGGTTCCACCCCAACTCGAACCGGTGGAACCGTACGGTTCCACCGGTTCGGACGGTTCCAACCGGAACCGAACGGTTCCGGTTGGAACCGTCGGGTTCCTGTTGGAACCGAACGGTTCCGGTTGGAACCGAACCCTACGGCCCCCAACGGCTACTAGCCGTTGGGGGCCTAATTCCCCCAACGGCTAGTGCCGTTGGGGGATGCAGGGAGCCGTTTGGCTCCCTGCCAAAAAAAAAATAAAAAAAATAAAAAAAAAATATTTTTATTATATAAAATAAAAATTACTAATGTACCCCTAATAACGGTAATAAAACGGTTATATTTAGGGGCATTTTTGGTATCAAAAAAATTCTAAAATTCTATAAATATGATTCATTTTTCATAATTTCATCACACCAAATTCTCAACTCTCTCATTTTCTATAAATCTCTTATTCTCAATCTTACTTCAATACAATTCTCTTATTATAATCTTATTTTTATTCTCAATCAGATTGAGTCAATCTCAATTCATTTAGTTGTTAATTTGTTATCATTCGCATCGCAATTATTCAATTTTCTTATTTTTCTTCCTAATTTCTCAAACGAAAAATGGCAAGCTCATCTGAGAATATTATGTCAAATATGCCAACCCAAGAGAGCGGCCCTAGTGTCAGTGCACAATCACGGAGAAGAGAAGTTAAGGCTCGGTCCTCGGATATTTTCAAAATTCATTTTACTTTGGAACGCCTAGAAGATGGTTCACAACGATCAATTTGCAACTATTGTGGGGTTATCTATAAATTTTCAGGTGGATACGGCAATATGATCAAGCACATGGAAAAACATCATCCGGTTGAATTTGGCATTGATACGACGCAGACTCAAATGGCCAGGTATGCATCATCTAGTAGAGGTACGAGTAGTGTTGATTTATTTAAATATTCTGATGCAAAAAATAGAGAAGAATTTGCGAAATTAACTTGTATGACACATCTTTCTTTAAGCTTTAGTGAAAAACTTCATTTTACTAATTACGTGCATAATGCTTTAAACCCTGCTGCATGTAGAATGTCTCGAAACACAATAAAACGTCATATTTTCAAATTATATAAAGATGGTAAAATTATTTTAAATGAAATATTTAAAGAGATGAAAGGTCGTATTTCTATATGTTCTGATATTTGGAGTGACCATTGGCAAACACACTCATACATGGGTGTGACTTGTCATTGGATTGATGCATCATTTACCATGCAAAAAAGACTTATTGCATTTAGAGTTTTTGATGACCCACATACTGCACAAAATATTTATAGAATGATGAAGGTAATTTTTTATGAATATGGTTTAGTAGAAAAAATTTTAACAATTGGATTTGATAATGCATCTGCAAATACTACATCCATTAATGATTTAAAATCCTTATGTGAACCAAATTTAGGGGGTCGATTTTTTCATATTCGTTGTACATGTCATGTCCTAAACTTATGTGTGCAAGACGGTCTAAAATTATTATCTCCTTTCCTTGATCCAATAAAATGGCACTTAACTGTATTTGGTCATATTCTCAAGTTAGGAGAGAATGGACCAAGTTTTGTAAAATAAATGGTATTAAACCGATTAAATTTTCTAGAGATGTTCCAACACGTTTGAATTCTACTTATTTTCTTTTATGTCAAGCATTTCAATACAAAGATGCATTATGTAGTTTTTTTTCTCAACATGTTCAAAATATCACACTTTATCCTAGTCAATGGGATATTTGTGAAAAAATTTTAGATATTTTAAGAGTATTTAATGATGCTACTTTAGTTTTTAGTGGTGTTTATTATCCTACAGCACATTTATTTCTTCTTGAGAGTTTGAATATTGTTGGCACTCTCGATGAGCATGTTGACAGTGACGACCCTAATGATATTGTTTTGCTCGAAGCCATAACTGTTATGAAGGTAAAATGGTTGCATTATTTTAGAGAAATTCATTTACTTTATCTTATTGCTGCTGTTTTTGATCCTAGATTTAAATTAGATGGTTTGAATGGTGGTTTACAAGCTTACTATGGTGATTTAGGAATATTAGATGACATTGATATTACGAGCATAATGACGAAATTAAGAAGTGATTTAATTATTTTATTTAATGATTATATTGTAAGATATAACTTAGGAACATTAGGTCAATCTAGTAGTAGCGAACCGGTAATTCAAACAAGACTTAGCGCAGGGGATCGTTGGTTATTGCAACGAAATAAAAAATCTAGGGATACGACAACTAATAATCCTGAATTAGATAATTATTTATCTACAAATTTTGAGTTTTCTAATGAAAGTTTATGCAGTAAAAATTTTAAAATCCTTGAATGGTGGAACCGGCATCAAAATATATATCATGTTTTATCTATTATTGCTAAAGAGATCTTGGCAGCACCTATTTCCACCGTTGCGGTTGAGCAAGCCTTCAGCTTGGGAGGTAATATATTGGAAGCTATGCGATCTTCATTACATCCAAGCACTCTAGAAGCAACAGCTTGTGTGGATGATTGGACTCGAGCTGATCTGAGACAACAAGAAGATGCCCCCGATGATTGTGAAGATTTGTTCGATAATGCTTCTGCAACAAGTGCAAGCGGAACCGGAGCCGAAGGATCAACTGATAATGATGATTGATAATTGTAAAATTATAATTTACAAAGGGGATATGTCTAAAAGACTAAAACTTGTAATGGAACTATGTGAGCTTTGATTCCTCTCACCCTTGGAGGATACGTAGGCAACTTAAATTTTTAAAAATTTAAGCTCAAGCTCTTCAATGTAATAAATTTTTTTTATTTATAAATTTAATCTCATTTTTTTATTTTAATTAATTAAAAAAAAAATAAACGGAACCGAACCGAACCGGAACCGAACGGTTCGGTTCCGGTTTCGGTTTTAGGTTCCGGTTCCACACTTGTGGAACCGGAAACCGGCCGGTTCGGTTCGGTTCCGAACCGGAACCGAACCGCCTGCCGGGTCTACCTGTTGTCCAGTCCAACAACTATCACTGGATGCCAGAACCAAGCAATACAACATTTGCTCAACAAGACGCAATGGGGGAGATGTGACATATGTAATGGTAACCACCCTAGAGATTATTGCGAATACAACTAACATCAAGAGTGGCAGAGCTATCAAGATCCTTCATGGTATGACGAGCCATCACATTTCACAGAACCACATTTTCCATCTTATCCACCACCCACCTACAATGATCTTCATCAAGAACCAGAACCATCAAAGGAAGAACAATTGGTTGACATGCTCAAAGATTTATTCAAGAAACAAGACGAAAAGTTGGATACAATGCTTGAAACATATCAGAATCAAATCGAAAGTATTCAGAGACAATCAACATCTATTCAGAGGATGACAGATCAAATGAGACAATTCACATAAAACCAGAACTACATACCTCAAGAACCAGTTTCAGATGACACTGATGAAGCCTTCAAGTACCAATCATTTCACAATGACACTTCAACAAAGGAGGAGGCTGAGCAATATCAACAACCAGAGGTATCAGTTCAGGAGCCCAAACCAGCGAAGTCTCTATTTGACTTTTATTATTCAGATTCTGACGAGGATGAAGCTGATCTATTTGTACCAACTGCACCATCAACGGAGGATCAAACTTTCAATCATCAAAATGAAGATCTTGGAGCATGCTTTACCATGATGTTTGATGAAGATCTACCTGAACCATCTATTCCAGTCGTATCAGAGGATGAATACCTAATGTCAGAAACATCTTTACATCCTCAGGCAGATACTTATAGAGCATGCATTTCACAGATGACGGATGAAGAGTTGAATACGGAAATTTTAAAATTCATCTGTGAAGAAAAGGCGGAGCAAGAAGGAGAGCAACTGGAAGAGCAAATGTCTGAACTTATTAAAGATCCAGAGCATTCAGAATAAACATCACTGTTTTGGGGAGTACAATTTAGAGCTATCACCCAGAAGCTTGACAGAATGGAACTTTCATTCAAAGTCAAGCACCATACGAGACCTCATGATTTTAATTCTTTCTTTTCAGGAACCACTGGAGCAACAAAGATAAAAAAAGGTGGCACAAGCACGAAATATGACAAAACTCTTTTTGCCACTTTACTGTTGGAAGAGACCCTTCAAAAGCAACGTACACGGGATTATCTTTAATCGGACATCCAAAACGACATTGAAACCTCTTTAACAGATGGATTTCAATCACGTCTGGCTGAACACGAAAAATTTAGCTCTAGCAGGGAGGCAACCCATGCAATAATTTTAATTATTTATTTTATTTTGTGTATACATGTTGTAGAATTATTTTTAATGTTGTGTTATTTTTGCAGGAAAAATTAAAAACGGAATTTTTCAGGACAAAACAAGCCAGTGCAAGCGGGATTTTCACAAAATAAATTTGACAAAATCACAAGGTTATAAAGTCAATCCAGTAGAGACGGCCGAGTAAGGAGTCAGCTCTTGAGACTCGTCCCAGTGGATCTATCCGTCGAAAGACTTGGTTTTGCCAAAAAAAAAAAAACCGAGTGTCGCGACGCAAGGCAAATTTCAGCGTCGCGACGCTGACTCGATTACAGGTCTAAATCCAGCAGCCGCCGAGACAGATCTCATTTCCCTCATACTCATTTCACTATTTTCTCTCAACAGCCACCGAGCCAAACACGACCGTGACCGAGCCTTGTTGATCCAGCCGCGCCACTGCCAAGCCAACCACGACCCACCAGCCGCACCAACATCGCTGAGACCGACTAGCTATTGCCGAGCATCACCACCAAGCACCAAGATCTGCCGTGAGCCACCCTTGCCGAAGCCGAGATCTACCACTGATTTGCCCAGAAACCACGACTCACTAGCCAACACCAACAGCCACCGAGCCTTTGCCGAGACCTTCACCACCGTGACCAAACCGAGCCGTACTGAGTCCCAACCGAAACCAGAAACCGAGACCCATCTCAGTCAAACCAACATCGTTGAAACCGAACCACCAACACAACCGAAACCAGAAACCGATAGCTACCACTATCGATTCCACCAAGCCGCGAACCATCTTAGCCGAAATCCACCACTGCTGTGACAGAAACCGAGATCGACCAAGCCACTACCACCGATTTCACCCACTGCCGAGCCACCACTGCCAAGATCCAACCAAAACCGAACAAAGCCGAGCCTAACCGAGCCCACTACCAAGCCGAAGCCGAGGAAAAACAGGTCCGAATTTTCAAAATTATTAACAGTATAATTAGAAGAAATTAATTTGGTAATTTGTGTGGTGAATATTATTGAAATTGGTTGGACTTTGGAAGTGTTGGATTTGTGAATTTTGTAGATTTGGGGGCGAAGTTGGACGATAGTTTTAGGGTGTATTTTGGAAAAACTTGAGATTTTAGAGGAGACTCTATCAAAAATTCTGTAAAAATGCCGCTGAAAAGATCCAGGGCATCGACTTCTGCCGCACCCACTTTTGATGATTTTAAATTCATATATGCTGCGGAGAAGAGATACGAAGAGGGAATAAACCGGAAACACCATATTATGGAGATGGGATTTGACATAGACCCCGATTTATTTCCTGATATTGACAGAATTATCACAGATCGGCACTGGCGAAAGCTTTGTCAGCAGCCTCACCCAGCCTATGCAGTTATTGTACGGGAGTTTTACACTAATGCTTATGAGCATCGTGCGTATGTGGCAATGGTGAGAGGTCAGCAGGTATCATTTGATTCCTAAACTATTAACAGATTTTATGAAATACCTGACCTGGAGGAAGATGAATATTCTGCGGTGTTGAAAAATATTGATATCACTCATCTCACTGAGACTTTATGCGTTCCAAATACTGCTTGGGTCATGAGTAGCAGTGGAGAATATATGAAGATGAGTTCTAAATTGCTGAAGCCTGAAACAAAGGTGTGGTTCCACTTCGTGACTAGAACTTTGCTACCAGGATCTCACATCACATATGTCACGAAGGAACGAATGATATTATTGTATTGCATTCTGGAAGGTTATACAATTGATGTTGGTCATCTGATTTCGACCAACATCGCTTGGGTTGCAAGATCGACACAGGCTGGCCTGTTTTATTTTTATTTGATTTCATCACTCTACACGCAGGCCAGGGTTCCTGTAGAACCAAGAGAGGACTTGACGCAACCTATGACATCAATAACTACCAAAATTATTCAACAATTCCATACAGAGAGACAGGCTCCTGCAGGACCATCAGCTTCCATACCAGCTTCTGCACCAACACCACAACAACCGCTTCAACAACCCCACAAATCATCTCAACCTCGCTCCTTAAATCAAAGGGTCACTAGATTGGAATCTCAGTAGGGATACATGGTTCAGCTGCTAGAACAAATAGCACGACAAGTGGGGATACAAGATGACCAGTTTCCACCACATCCAAATATCGACAGTGACGAGGAGGAGACTGATGGTTAAAAAAAACTCAGGTACTATGTTCCCTTCTTTATTTTTGTTTTGTAACGCATTGGGGACAATGCTAGATTTAGGTTTGGGGTATGGGTTGTTTATTTTTAATTTTTTTCAAAATTCCGTTAAAATTTTCTTTCTACATGTCGTGTGTTTTATTTCAGCATTTTTATCTTCTGCATTTTGTGTGAAAAGGGTCCGATGATTTGATTGTTTGTTTAGTGAAAAAGTTTAGGAAAAAATAAATACTAATTTCACTTTTATCCCTAATTTGAATTTCATATCTAGGTCAGACTCGTGAGCACTTAAGAAAATAGTCTTGTAAGCAGTTAGATAAAAATGAATTGACAAGATGACTAGATTTAGATATGTTGTTCAAAAGAAAGGATTTTAGTTGGTATATGCGTTTTGAAAGTTCCTATAACTTTGATGCTAGACATTCTTTGAGGACGTTGTTTATATATCTATTATTTGTCTTTTTTCTTTTGTGTGCATTAGTTTTACTTTCTTTTTACTTTTTAAAAATATTTGTGGGTATCATTGCTGTAAACCCTCACGAGACTACAACTCGTCCACTAGGGAAACCTAGAGGTTTAAAGACTTGTTGTATATGCTAAATGCAACCGTGATCCTTACGAAAGTGGCTTAGTTAAATTTTATTTTAAAGATGTTTATGATATTTTATTCTATGTTTTGCTTGAGGACTAGCAAAATGTTAGGTTTGGGGGTGTGATTAGTGGTAATTATATCACTATTTCCCACTCATTTAACCTAATATTTTGTATAGTTTCTTGAGTTTTGTGAATATTTTGATGTGTTTTGTGTTATTTGGTAGATAAATAAAGTTTCAGGACACTCTGGAGGTAATTTGGGCTAAAACATTGAAAATTGGACGAAAATGGCAAAATGGTCATTTCACGCGTCGCGACGCGCAAGCCTTAGGGTGCCCACTCATGCATTTTACTTGCCATAACATGTCATAGATGCATTATCATTAAAACATACAATTATGATTTTATGTAATTTAAAATGTTTAAGTTAAAAAATGATATGCATTGAAATCATTAATTAGATTAATTGGATTTATAGTCTAAAACTTGAATTCTAATATATTGGGCTTAATTGGTGCATAATAAATTCTATAGGTATATAGGATGGAAACCCAGATATAAATTTCATAGCTGATTTCGAATGGACGGAAATATGGTCTGCACTCGGGATACAATTCCACGTACCATTGGATTTTATAACGCACTAAAATTTATTAAAATATTTAATTGAATTTTGACCGTTTAGAATTCCATGATTTTAGACCCTTTAAGTGCCTAGTATTTTAAGAGTTAAAATATTGTAACTCACTTATACCACTCTAATTAAATTAGTTTAATAGAGTATACATATTAGTAGAGACTAATATTAGTGACACAATTTTAATAGTTAAAATTGATTTAGCTCACTTATGACAAACTAGTGTAAATAACAATTATGATTTAGCCGCCATAAGTTTATCCACACTAGTTAAAATAAAATAATAGATATTTTAGATAGAAACCTTAATATTTAAAATAGTGAGTGGGAGAGGGATATACGACAGTACATCCCACGATCTCCGTTGTTAGTCCAAAAACGTGAGATTCAAAAGGCGCCTCGAGACGGCTTTGTTTTCGTCCCCCTACGGATGGTGTCCATTTTGGGTCAATATCAGGTTTGGGTTCCGATAGGATAGGGATTCTATATGTATCTTGTGAACTGACCTACCCTACGGCGGTACTTCACTCGTTAAGTCAAAGAATCCCGAAACGACGGGTTACACTCACAAAGGAATAATTAACTGTTAATGAAATTCCTTGATCAAACAAAATAGTAGTTGTTTAATATAGGAGTAAGAGTTATTCCCGCATATGTTAAATTGACTGAGATTGTCTCGATCTATCATGCGTGTACTTGACCTACCATACGGCGGCACTTACTTGTGGGATGATAGGTTTCCGTGGCGTAGCAATTCTCTTAGGTTTCTAATTCATTATTCATGGTTCTTGCATCATGTTTAATTTTATGCCAAAATTCTTTGATGATTTTAATATGCGATGAATGGATGTTGAATGCATGTTATTTTATTTTCAGCCATAGTTTCTCTAATTATTTCCATACTCTCAAACGATAAATTGACTGGAGAAAACTATGTTAAGTGGAAAAGTAACATGAACGCTATCCTGGTCTGTGAAGACCTGAAGTTTGTCCTGACGGAGGAACGTCCTCCCGAGCCGGCCAGAAATGCTGGCCAAGCTGTGCGCGATACCTACCAAAAATGGGTCGCAGTAAATGAGAAAGCCCGCTGCTACTTACTAGCAGGGATGTCTGAGGTTCTTGTTGCAAAGCATGAACCTATGGCTCTAGCATCTCAGATGATGGAGTCATTGCAGGGTATGTTTGGGCAGCCTTCGGAGCATCAACGGCATGAGGCCATGGTCTCAGTGATGACTGCTAGGATGAAGGATGGGACATCAGTCCGAGAGCACGTCTTAAGGATGATGACTTATCTCAACACTGCTGAAACCCATGGAGCTCGTATTGACGAGCCTAGCCAGGTGACCATGATTATGGAAACTATTCCGAAGATTTTCCTACAGTTTAAAAGCAACTATGTTATGAACAAGTTGTCTTTTACTTTGACCCAACTGCTTAATGAGCTCACCCATTACGAGTCCATGCTTGTGGATCCTCGTAAGTCTAATGCAGAGGCAAATGTTTCCGAATCTTCTAAATCTGCAAAGAAGAAGAAGAAAAGCGCTGGAAAGGCTAAGGGTAAGCCCATGAAAAAGAAAAACAAGAAAGGCTCCAAGGATGCCAAGCCCAAAGGAAAATAATTCCACTGCGACAAGAATGGGCATTGGAAAAGGAACTGTCCTAAATACCTTGCTGAGCTAAAGGAGAAAAAGGAAACAGGTAAATATGATTTACTCGTTATTGAATCTCTATTAGTGGAGGATGATAAATCCGCTTGGATTATTGATTCTGGGGCCACTAACCATATTTGTTCTTTTTTACAGCTACTTGATTCATGGAGGGACCTTGCTGAAGGTGATTACACCATGAGGGTCGGGACAGGGGATGCCGTTTCAGCAAGAGCAGTGGGAGTTTCCAGTTTAAATTTATTAATAATAGTTATTTAAATTTGAACAATGTGTTATTCATTCCTGGTTTTCGCAAGAATCTGATTTCTATTTCTAGACTTGGATGATGGTTATTCAGTTTCTTTTAATAGCAATTTGGTTATTATTGGTAGAAATGGATTAACTATATGCATAAGAAACTCAGAAAATAACTTGTATGTGTTAAGACCGTTAACACATAGGTCACTGCTCAACACTGAAATGTTTAAGGTTGAAAAACCTAAAACAAAACGGCCAAAGATTTCTCACGATGACACATATCTATGGCATCTTAGACTTGGTCACATCAACCTTGACCGGATAAATAGATTGATAAAGAACAGAGCCTTAACCAGTTAAAGCTCGGGACTTTACCAGTTTGTGAATCCTGTTTAGAAGGAAAAATGACCAAGAGACCTTTCACTGGAAAAGGTATAAGAGCCAATCAATCACTAGAACTAATACATTCGGACGTTTGCGGACCGATGAATGTAAAAGCCTGAGGTGGTTATGAATACTTCGTCACATTCATTGCGATTATTCAAGATATGGGTATGTCTACCTAATGCATTACAAATCAGATACCTTTGAAAAGTTCAAGGAGTATCGTGCTAAGGTTGAGAACCAATTAGGTAAGACAATCAAAACTCTACGATCAGATCGTGGAGGGGAATACCTTGATAGAGATTTCGAGGAATTCTTAGTTAAGCATGGGATAATATCCCAGCTCACAGCACCTGGAACACCACAACAAAATGGTGTTGCAGAAAGGAGAAATCGAACCCTACTAGACATAATGAGATCTATGTTTAGTTATAGCTCACTACCTAGTTCATTCTGGGGATATGCACTGCAAACCGCAATGTATATCCTTAATGTAGTTCCATCTAATTCTGTTCCTAAGACTCCCTTAGATTTGTGGAATGGTCGTAAAACTAGTTTATGACATTTCCGCATATGGGTGTGTCCAGCACATGTGCTGAAGAATAAGACTACAAAGTTGGAACCACGTTCTCAGGTGTGCCTATTTGTAGGCTACCCGAATGAGACTAGGGGTGGATTATTCTACAGTCCCGATGATAACAAAGTATTTATATCGACAAATGCTACGTTTCTAGAGGAGGACTACATGAGGGAGTTCAAGCCTCGTAGTAAAATATTACTCGAGGAGTTACTTACTGGTTCGACCAGCACGCCATCGTCAACGAAAGTTGACAAATACATAGCACCTTCGACATCTGATAGTCAGATGCTACCCAGTCAGAATGATCTACCACCTAGACGCAGTGGGAGGGTTGTGTGACAACCTGATCGCTACCTAGGGGTTGGAGAGGCACAAGTTGTCGCCTCCAGCGATGGTATAGATGATCCATTGACCTATAGTAGTGCAATGGATGATTCTGACAAAGAGGAATGGCTCAAAGCCATGAACCTAGAGATGGAGTCCATGTACTCCAACTCGGTCTGGGAACTTGTAGACCAACCTGATGGGGGTGAAACCCATAGGTTGCATGTGGATCTACAAGAGGAAGAGGGGATCAGATGGGAAGGTACAGACCTTCAAGGCTAGACTAGTGGCCAAGGGTTATACCCAGAAAGAGGGAGTTGACTATGAGGAAAATTTCTCACCTATAGCTATGCTTAAATCCATCTGCACTCTTCTATCCATTGCCGCATATTATGACTATGAAATTTGGCAAATGGATGTCAAGACTGCATTCTTGAATGGAAATCTTGATGAAAGTATCTATATGATACAACCAGAATGGTTTATCGCCCAAGGTCAAGAGCAAAAAGTTTGCAAACTGCAAAGGTCCATTTATGGACTCAAGCAGACATCTCGATCTTGGAATATAAGATTTGACATAACGATCAAGTCTTATAATTTTGAGCAGAATGTTGATGAGCCTTGTGTATACAAGCGCGTCATTGACGGGAAGGTGGTTTTTCTTATTTTATACGTTGATGATATTTTACTCATTGGGAATGATGTAAGGATATTATCAGACGTAAAAACCTGGCTAGCTGAGCAATTCCAAATGAAAGATTTAGGAGAGGCCAGTTATGTTCTTGGGATCCAGATACTTCAGGATCACAAGAAACGATGTTAGCTATGTCTCAGGCATCCTACATCGACAAGATCCTTGTACGATTTGGGATGCAGAATTCCAAGAAAGGCAATCTGCCTTATCGGCATGGAATTCATTTGTCAAAGGAACAGTCCCCTAAGACACCTCAAAGTGTTGAGGAAATGAGACATATCCCATACGCCTCAGTAGTTGGTAGTCTCATGTATGACATGTTATGCACGAGACTGGACATCTGCTTTGCAGTGGGAGTAGTCAGTAGGTTTCAGTCAAACCCGGGATTGGATCACTGGGTGGCTGTGAAACACATTCTCAAGTATCTTAAGAGAACGATAGATTATATGCTAGTATATTCCAGTGAGGATATGATCCTAAGGGGATACACAGACTCTGATTTTCAGACGGATGTTGATTCCGGGAAATCCACATCTGGATCAGTGTTCACCCTAGGTGGTGGGGCTATTGTGTGGCGGAGCATAAAGCAATCTTGCATTGCCGACTCCACCATGGAGGCTGAATATGTAGCGGCTTGTGAAGCAGCTAAGGAAGCAGTCTGGCTCCGTAAATTCTTGGGAGATCTGGAAGTTGTTCCAGATATGGATAGACCACTCACCCTCTATTGCGATAATAGTGGAGCGGTGGAAACTCCAAAGAACCAAGAAGCCACAAGAGGGGAAAACATATAGAGAGGAAATATCATCTCATCAGGGAGGTAGTGCAGAGAGGAGACGTTGTCATCACAAAGATTGCATCCGCAGAGAACCTTGCTGATCTGTTTACAAAGACCTTGCTGGCTAAAATTTTTGAAGGTCACCTAGATGGTCTAGGATTACGTGACATGTCCCATTTTCTCTAGTGCAAGTGGGAGATAGTTGGGATGTATGCCCTAGAGCTACATGTGATGTAAACGGTATCATATGTTTTGAAATAAAACGAAGCATTATTCATTTATCAAATTGTTTGTTTATCTTTCGCATATTATATATCTTCGTAAATACCGTAGATTACTTATGTACCTTCAGACTTAGTGTATGAGTGTCATACACCAGAGAATTTGAGTCTGAAGTTAATAATCTTAATCCTGAGTGTACTACGAACTCCTGCATGGCAGGCTGTGTCCTTTGATTTACAAAGGTGAGGTTGGTGTAGCAATCCCAACCAATAGCTACGTACTTTGGGGGCACAGTTTGTTTTGTAGCTTGGAACGTTTTACATAGACATAGAGTTCACTCCTTCTTGCGAGAAGTAGATGAGTATCTTTCTTAAGGGTTGATTCGGTACTTGAACGATTTGAGCGCTCAAGTCTTTCTATTACGAATAGAAAGATTAATATTCATAATAGTTATGAATAAATCGTTAATTAGAGAATCAATGGTACTTAAGGTAAAAATAATTAGAGGGGTATAACGGATATTTTGACCCGGCTCTAATTACGAGATACTCGTGAAGGATCAATTCGTATGCAATGACTATATCAGTGGACACTGACTTGGTTCGGCTTAATATTTCATCTACGGCAACGAGAGTGCAACTTCGGATTTTTAGTGGAATAACCCGGAGTTAATAATTCAGAATATTTAATTAAGAGCTTAATTAATATTTCGAGATTATTGGAGCTCAGAACCGTAGGTCCATTTGGTCAACGTGCTAGCTCGATATACTTTAGCGGAGTTAATATAATTGGATAGTCTAATTATATGCTCACAAAGAATAAATATTATTAATATGATTAATAATATTAATTACATCACACTTGAGACTATGCATTAAAAGTTAATGTAAGGTATTAATAATTATATGATAATTATTAAAAATAGAACATTGAATTATATATGATATAATTTAATAAGGCTAAGATTTATTTTGGAAACAAAAATCATCACCATGGTCGAATTCCTTATTAGATAAGGAATATGATTTGTTTTTTTGGGAAAAAAATCAAATCAAAATACATCACCATGGCCGAATTCCTCATTGGATAAGGAATAGGATTTGTTTGTTTGGGAAACAAAATCAAACAAAAATTCCTTGCCTTGGCCGAAATTATGAGAGGATTGGGAGACTTGTGGTTGATTTGTTTTATGAAACAAATTACCCTAAGTATAAAAAGAAAAATATAATTTTTCTTTTGAGAAATACACAAATTAGAAAACCCTAGCCTCATTCTCTTCTTCATGCTCTCAAGATTTGAGAAAGTTAATTGAAGAACCAGAAAATTATTTCGGTGTGTGATTTAATCTCTAAAACGTTTAGGGATTAATTTGTAAGTGTAGCCCACACTACCCTCCGTAAGTAACGAGACATAGCTCGGAAGATCTTGTGGCATTGGAAATCTCTTCTTCCCCTCTCTAGTAACTCACGGCAGTGAAGCAGTAAGTTCCCCACTGCCGCACTCACATCACCAATTTTGGGGCTCGGTTTTTGTTTGGTTTTAATTCGGTTTTTGGGAAACACTTTGGGGTAATTTTAGGGCTGAGTTAGGATTTATTTTTAAATGAAAAATCAGACCTAAATACATACAGCAATTCACGCAAATTGTGGACTGGTTTGGGTGCAGTTCACGCGTGTAACGGGTGCAAAACAGTCTGCTATTTCACTGCAGTTCAAGGGGTTGTTCGGGAGCATTCCGGGGCTGAAATCTTGTGTAAAACAGAAGCAAAATTTCAGTATACCCACTGGTACCATTCGGTCAAAGGAAGGGCAAAGCAGAAAAAATTTTCAAGTTCGATCCGTGGGCCTAACCGCTTTCGCCGCGTGAGGGAAAGGGTTTCCAACAAAACTCAAGTTACTTGCGTAACCCTGACAGCTAGGGCACGTTCAGGATTCTGCTTTCGCTTGAATTTATCTAGTATCTAATATACATCCGGTATAAATAAATCTCTATCGGCTACACCCTCACAACAGAGGCACGGTCTCAGATGTAGTCACGGAGAAATATTTATAAACCGTATTGACAAGACGAACCACATAACTGTTGGGTTTCTAGATTAGTCCCAAGATCGATTTCAAGCAAGAAATTATGTGCGAATACAACAATGAAATATGGCGGAATCGTACTTACATTGAACAGCTTTGCGATGCGACGAACACAAAACTTTTCGCTCCTCCTAGAAGCTCTCGGCAATGGCCCAAATTTATGCTCCTCCATTTTCGGTCATGTCCTCCATTGATGCTCCAAGTTCCAAGCTTTGCTAATGGTGATTCCATGCTCACAAGTTGGTTTCCCTATCACATTGGATGACCCTTTATGTGCTAGCAATGGAAAGATTTGCCACAAATCTTCCTTTTCACTTCTTGTAATTCTCGGCCTTGCCAAGAAATGGATAAGAAAATGGCTTCAAAGCCGAGAGAGGGAGATGAGGTAAAATTGTTCCCGAAAACCGTGAGTTGCAAAGAGAGAGAGAGAGAAAGTGTTATGTATTTGGTTATTTTAATTTCCAAAATTCAAATACCAAAACAATTACCATTTTTCAAAAAAAGGTACAAGACTTTTAAAGTCTTCAACCACCTCCATCAATCAATTAATAGTGACTGGTTGTGAATCACTCAAAGTGACAAAACATCCATCACTTGAATGACGAGTGATGTGACGCTTGATGTGACTTGTGGGCCGCACTTGAATTCGAAATGCGAGTGGGCCCGCAAACACTCATGGGCTCGGTTTCGCAAATTCCGAATTAACGAATTTTCCGTTGCGACGTAATTAAATCAAATTTAATTAAATAATTATGCCTAGCAAAATTACTATTCATATCGCAAACGAATTAATTCTAAATTAACTCGTTCGCCCGAATTAAAATCTAATTTTAATTCCGCGTCGAAATTTAATTTCGTATAATATATCGAATATATTATTTTATCGATTAATTCCAAATTAATCGTTCTCTCTCTTTAAATAATATTTTATCCCCGATAAAATATCTCCGTAATTAATCCCAGATTAATTTTCTCTCTCTTATAATTAATCCCAGATTAGTAAAGCGCGAGTCATACGTCATCGGTGAATCTTCGGGAAGCGACCCATGAGATACCCGGATATGTTGGCAGTAAATCCAGTCGTCGGACTATCCAAACACTACGTACCTAGTACTACATTTTTACCGATTTACAAGACATGGTTGGCTTCTAGCAAAGCACCGTGCCTTCCCAATTCTCTAGAAATATTCTTACTGGAATATGTGATCTATATCAGACGTAGTATACGTAGTATTGCGTATTTTGATCTAATATCAGATGTCACGTGCAAGGCCTGAGGCTGGAATTGTGTCTGCCCCGTACGAAGCACATATCGGATCTCTGGTAACTAGTCTCTATAATCGGATAATCATGACCTAGTCATATTATCCCGATGACTGCAGTACATAAGAGCACCAGTTCCGTATCCTACGTGATCATCATCTCCACTATGACTGGAGTGATAATTCCATCTCGACATTACACCCAATACACTACGATTCTCAATATACCCAGAAGAGGCGTACACAGAACCTGTTAAAGGCCTGGACGACCAAAACCAAAGTATATTGATTGTCGCAAGTATTAGCGGTGCAAGTCTCAGGTTAAGACCAAATACACCTACCATGATTCGGACTTCCATAGACACATAGTCACACTACCAATGGAATTCTGAGGGGTCTATCCAGAGCGAAGCTGTTTCCGTACCATTGGTAAACACAACCTTCTATTACACTTGCATGAGTATCCTATACCCAAATATATAAGAACTATGACGTTATGCTCTCACAACGCGCACAAGTGTAATACTAGTCTATTCCGCATTATCGATGTCCAATCTCAATAATACTACGACTAGGGATTTTTAATGATTAAACCTTCATGGATTAATACTGTCTCATATCATCTCAATCCGGAACTAATCATAAGGACCTTTTATCATTTATTTATCTTGGTAATCTAATTACAAATGATAAAAGAGCAATTTCCTTTGTCACATAGTTAATTTGTACAACAACACCATGATCTGTACAAATAGTGATGCTATGGGTCATAATTGTCCAACAATCTCCCACTTGGCCTATAGCCAATCACTCAAGTGTGCTACACTTGAACTATGTACGGTTCACTCAAACTTCTGCTGAGGAAAGGCTTTCGTCAGCGGATTTGCAGTGTTATCATCTGATGCGATTTATTCGATCATCACATCACCACGATGTATGATCCGAACGAATCAGATGAATATTTGAAGTATATATCTGGATCGTTGATGAGACCATTAATTCTTTAGCCTGTGCTGTAGCCTAGCTCAGCTGCTAACAGAACTACTCCTAATTTGATTAGGATTATTATCGATCCAAAAGGCTTCTATTGCTGCCTCAGCTGCAGCAATATTCCGCTTTTCTTGTTTATTCGGAAACAGTATCTTGCATGGATGATTTCCAGTTCACTGTTCCGTTATTCAAACTTTATAGTACCTTTATTACGACTTATAGTCGTTTTTATCGGTTAGGAAACTTGCAACAGTGAACCCAGTCACTTCAAGTTCTCCTTCTCCATAGTATAAGAAAGCATCCTTAGTCCATCTAAGATACTAAACGATGTTCTTAACATCAATCCAGTGACTATCACTTGGATTGGCCCGATTGTGACTTCATATGCTCAAAGCGTATGAGACACTAGGTCGCGTATATTTATTTAAATGTACGAGTACTCGGAGAGTATTAACAACTTTAAATCTATCACAGTAGATCTTTATTCCCAGGATAAAGGTCGTCTCTCCCAAGAATTCTACGGAGAATTTTTCATGAAAGCCAAGCTTTCACCGATTATATTATGCGAATATCATTTCCAATAAATGATATATCATCATTACTTAGGACTTTCATTGTCAGTGCGCTCCCACTAACCTCCTTTTATATACACAAGAATCATTTTCGTTTTTGAATTAAATCATATACTATTATGATTACATCAAAATGATAGTTCCAAGAACCCAATACTTGCTTCAATCCATAAATGGATCGAATTAACTTGCAAACCTTGTTTGCTCATTTTGGTACGACAAAACCATCAGGATGTTATAAACATCCTCCAAAATGGTTTCCGTTAAGGAAAGCGGTTTTGGCATTCAACTGCCATATTTCATAAATGAAACATGCAGCATTAGCAAGCATTATCCAAATGGATTTAACCATGGCAACTGTTAAAAGGTTTCGTCGTATTCGACACAATGTTGATAACGATATCTTTTCGCTACAAGCCTAGCTTTGTACGTTGGTATGTTGCCTTCCATGTATGTCTTCCTTGAAGACTGATATAGTTCCAATAGGCACAATGCCTTTCGATACAACAACTAGTATCTAAACTTAGTTGATATACATGGAATCCATTTCGAACATCATGGCACTTTGCCATTGTGGGGAGTCGATACCTTGTATCACTTCCTCATATGTATTCAGTTCGTATTCCTCAATAAAATAGACATCTTTATGAGGTGAGATCAGAAATCCATACCTCCCAGGTTGTTTTCTGACTCTCTCCGACTTGCGCGGTTCGTGTGTATTCTAAGATTATTGGTATAGTTTCATCCATGATGAACTATTTGTGTTTCATTAAGGAATCGGTGCCTGGAATAGTATTACTCTGATTTTCATCGATTTTTACTTTCCTCCCACTTACCACTGCATATAGGTATTCCTCTTAGGAAAAACGCATGGAGAGCAACAATTAAATTGTTCTCTTGTGATTTGTATAAGTATTATACTTTGGTTTCCCTAGGATAACCTCCAACTTAGGCACTTATCATGTTTGGGCTTTAGTTTGGTATCATCCAAACATATGCCCAACATTCCCAAATCTACAGGAATGAGAAAACCCAGTTTCTTTCATGTTCATATCTAATATGAAATCTGTCAAACAGATTTTTCATGGAACCTTATTCAAAATAAGTTTTGCACTGTTTAATGCGTATCCGTTGAAGGAAATGGTAGCTCAGAGCGACTCATGATTAACCATATCATATCCAACAAAATTTGGTTTCTCTGTTCGGACACACCGTCAAATTGACATATTCCGGGAGGAGTCCTCTTTAAAAGAATACTATACTCTTTCAAGTATTCGAGAAACTTATTGCTTAAGTATTTTCATCATGGTCCAATCATGGTGTTTAATACTTTAGCCGATCTTTTTGTCTACTTTGTGTCGAAACTCTTTGAATTAATCAAAAGTTTCCGATCTGTGTTTCAAAAGAAACACATAACCATAACGCGATGCCACATCCGTAAAGGTCACGAAGCATTCATATCCACCTCAAGCCTAGCTAGATATGGGCCCACTTACGTCACTATGAACGAGGGCTAACAGATCGGTGGCATTTACACTTTTACCAAGTAAACGTGTTTTAGGCACTTTGCCCAAAACACCTTTACTAGATTCGTATATATTATTTGAATAGAATCAAATCCATCCTAGTGTAAGACACAGAACCTGGGCGACGCATGCTGTTCCGGCTCGCGGCCCGGTTGGGAGTACGGAGTATCCCACATGGGACTAAACCGGAGAATAATGAAGTCGCCACCCGGTGTGAACCGGGAAAATGATTTAAGACCGCACTCACCCCTCGCAAGGGAAGACCTCAAACCGTTGGGTTCGGAATGGTCCCTTACTTATGTCATTTGTAATGAATGAATTTGTGCAATTTTAACCAAGTCTACTCGACATACATATTGGTCAAAGTAGTCTAAATTCTTATAAAGCCTAAATATAGGTTTGCATGCTTCAAAAGTAAACTTTCATAATGGCAAACACATGACATCACACAATAAGCATGTTGAATAAATACGACTTAAACATAATGTAAATTAAGCTCCTATTGCGAAAGAAAATAACTAAGTCATGCTAAAAATAAAATAACCTTCTAACGGTCTAATCATACTCGAATACAAGTTTGGATGAAATGAAATACATGAGTCCTTCAAGTGGTACGGGGCATTGTATCCCGAATGCAAACCATAATACTGTCCATTCGGATTCGGCTATGGAATTTATGTCTGGATTTCCATCCAATATACCACAAGAAAGAATACATATTCCATCCACCCGAGATCACATCACACACTAATTCATAACTCTCATGCGACGGAAAATAAGTTACATGCTTTCCTAAATTACCAATTTACATAACTTAAATTAAAAAACATGCTAAACCAATTATTCATGTTAAACACATTTCCTAAGTCATTATTTCATGTGAATAAATTCCAAACAACATGCTAGACTAATTATTCATACCAAACACATAAAATACATTTTTTTAAGTCATTATTTCATGTGAATAAATTCAATAATATAAACCCTCAGGTCTAACCTTTTGTGTCGTTCTTTGGAGGTGCGATATACGGCCGTCGGAAGGGCTAAGACACCACGATTTCACCGGTTCACTGGTTCGACGTTTTGCTCACTGTTTCGCCGTTTTATTCGCTGTTTCCACTTCGTTTCGCTGCGATTTAAGTCTCCACACTTAGCTCACTGGTTGGCAGTGAATTAGGGACGGTTTTGGTGATTTTTAGGGGGTATTGAACTGCCGTTTGCTCGGTTTTCTTAAGGACTTTCAAGTGCAGTTTTTATTCACTGTTTCGGTGATTTTGGTCACTGTTTTGAGGGCAGTGAGCTGCTGTTTTGGGCGTGATCAATAAGGGTTAAATGAGGCAGTTTGTGCACTGGTTCGGGGCCTGAAATGAGGGTGATTTAGGAGTTGGTTTCAGGGGTTAAATGAAGCAGTGAGGGGCGTGTTTGAAAGATGGTTCCGGGGGCTGTTTATGCATGCTTCTTGGGGCTGAAATGGGAGGCTAGTTGGTGTGAACAATAGAGACAAGGTGAAGGGCTGAATGGAAGTGTTTGAGAGGCAGTGAGGGGCGTGAACTTCAGGTCTAAATGGAGGCTGAATGAGGTACTGAATTGAAGTGACTAAGAGTGAATGAGGCAGTGGCTTGGGCGTGACTAAATGGGCTGAATGAGAGGGCTGTGTGCGTGAATTATAGGAGCTGTGAAGGGGGCTTTGTGCGTGAAGATGTGGGCAGTGATGGATGATGAGATGAGTGGAGGCAGTGAAGGAAAGGCTTGGGCGTGACTTGCTTGAAGACAAGGGCTGTATGGGCGTGAAGATAAGGCAGTGAGGAGAGGCCTTGGGCGTGTCTTCTAGGGGAATAAGGGGCTGTTTTGTTCTCCAAAATGCTTAATCTTTTTTTAATTTGTGCTAGATATGTACTAGGTGTTTCAAGGTAGAAAATGAGAGTTTATATAGGCAAACAAAGTGAGTATTAATTAGGTAGGCCAAGGGTAATTAATTTTGTGATTTGCTTTGTTGAAAATGGAGGAATGGTTGTGATATCATTGTGATCTTAGTTGACAAAGAATGAAAGGTGGTTTGAAAATGAAGAAAAGAAAATGGGATGGTGATGGGCGTGGGGTTGATGGCATAAATGGTGTGGGGTTGATCAATTAATAGCTTGGAAAATTGGTGTTAAGGTAAAAGTGAGGTCAAAGGTGTAAAACAAGTTTGGTAAAAGGGTGAATCTTGTTTGAATAGTGCATGGAGGGGTGAATTTGTTGTCATGGGCGTGGGCTTCTTGGTTGACAGGCTTGGTGTTGATTTGTTTTGGTTTCATGGGCTTTGGATGTGGGTTTTGGTGTTTAGGTGAGCTTAGAGCGGTTTGCGGGGATTTCGGGTCAAGGATATGCCTCGAAACGAAGATTCAACAAGCGAACTCCGAGCTAATTCAACGAATCAAATTCAATGATGTGTCAATTATTGACTTCTCCTTTCCGACGACCGTTTTCCGCGACTTCCATGACTTAAAGGTAGTGCCTCCTTACGAGACTCATCATCGGGTTTGGTATGCAAAAATGCAATGCCTACACCTAGTATCCACTTTTAAAAAGTGTGGATATACGAGTCTTGTTAGTTGTGTCCCAGACAACAATGCCACAAATAAGTCTCAACTGATTTACTGAGTTTGAGCTATATGTTTGTCATGTCATATGTTCGAGATTCATTTATGTTCAAAATATAAATATTGTTATTCACATCTAATGTGCTTATCTCAATATCATATTTATAAAATAAAACACTTTAGTGTTCTAGAATATAAAGGTATATCCACAACAGATTATAATTTGATATAGAGATAATGTTTCTAGTCAAACTAGTTACATTCTAACAGTTTCCTAATTTAAGTACACACTCAAAGGGTAGTTCCTAAACTTAGGTATCTACGGTTAAAACATCGACTCTCGTCCCATTTCCGATTCGTAGATAGATCTCATCTGAAGTCAGTATCCTGCTTATCAGTAGATTCTGCACACCAGTACATATTTATGTACCACATCTAGTATCTAAAATCCAATTTTAATACTAGTAGTGAACATGTTTATAACAAACATATTTGAAGTCGGAGCCTTGCCCGTCTTCAATTCCTTCATGTCTGCCTTGTCCATACGGAAGTCACGCTTCAGTGACCCCGTTTGCCACAGTTTAGGCAGACATATTGGGATATGTCCTTTGTCTTCCCAGAAGATTATAATGACTTTGCCTTTGCCCATTTTCCACGCTGCAGAAGCCTTTGGCCAAGCCTTGGCCTTCCGGAATGTCGAAGTAAGATGCCCCTTGCGCTTCTTACCTATTGCAAACTCTGGCTTTGTCTCATTGAGTATAGCCATTAACTCTCCAAGAGTTTTCTGTTGCAATTAGTTCTTCTAAGATCTAAGGATAGATCTATGAAGATCCTTCAATTTCATTATCATACTATAAGGATCCAATCCTTAGTTCTGATTAAGAAATTAAGGAGTCGTTTGCGGCAAGCATAACGAATTAAGCACTAAAGTTATCATCACATGATTATTCAAAATATCATGTTCTACTATTTGCTCAACTCCGGGCTTAGGCTCGAGACGTCACTATATCAAATAAAGTAACTTATTGGTTTCCAGGACTATCCTGAAGTTCTATTCCCAATCTGAAAATTAAAGCCGTTCAAATACATTTTCACCCAGGATTATGTTTTAAACACTAATCTTTCAATTATCTTGATTCTAATAGTCCAACTATTTAATCAACGATTTTAGGTACAATAGATTATAATGATTACTATAGTCTAACTATATAATCAACTATAATTTATTTGGTTAAATTCAGTTATATTGATTACTATAATCCAATTATAAAATCAATTATTAATTGAAATAGTTTGAATACAGTCCAACTGTTTATTAAAACAACGATTAAATATTAGTCAAACTAATAAATAATTTATTTGACGAAAAATTGAAATTTGCAAATTTAATACTTGCCTCCCACTATTTTTCGGCGAGCCTCTAACCCTCTGTGGAGTACTCGAGAAACCTTGTTTCCTAGTGGGCTAGAATCCCATTAAATAACACACAATCTTGACTTTAGCCAACAAATTGTATGATAATTAACTAGGTAGATCTCTAAGATCAATTGGATCCCATCCAATTCCTAGATCCAGTAGGTGGACATCCAAGTCCGAAACATATATCTTATATATGCCAATATATCCAATATATTCCCTAACCTTTTTCCTCTAAATCAGCTAAGCCTTGGCTTTGACACAACAAACTTAGTGATCCCAGTTAAGCAGAACCCATTGACTATGAAAAGCTTCGTAATCAATGTCGATGGACAAGAAGTGATCTTGACTTTGGCCAACAAATCACAACTTGGACAATACACCGATATGGAACAAAGCTTTCATGATTCAAACACATCCGCGACGGACAAAGGTCTTGACTTTGGCCAACAAACCAGTGCCAATCTTGGATCTTGAGTAAGAATCACTCAATGGAAGGAAAAACGCTTAATATGTGTTGAGGGTTTTCGCGTAAATTGGCAACCAATTTATTATCTTTGTTAAGGTATCATCATCATACACCCTTAAACATGCATTCTAAACACATAATAAGGCGCGTAAATAAATATAATAATGATATGTGGATGGATACTTAACACATTGTTCCTAGAACAAATCTCTCTCTTTCCTCTCTCCCGCTAGCATAAGTATTACTCTACCCGATTACATAACACTTCTAAAGAAACCTCATTTACATTGAGGGGAATAGGTGAGAAGAGAAATACACAGAGTCAGGAGGTAATAGGCTGGACACGCAGGTCCAATTAATAAATTCTAAATTTATTACAATAATTTCCAAAATTGCCCTCACCCATCTAATATCCATCCGATATACATTATTCATACATCTCATCCATGTATTCACACAAGCATGTTATCAATCAATCTAATCCAATTAATTAATCTGAAATTAATGACCATCCAATGTTCAAACAACGATTTGATTTTACGCGAGTCCAACTCGTTTTACGAAAAAGTACTCAAAGAACGAATTCTCGAATTATATTAAACTACAACATTAAATCCAATTTAATTTGTATTTAATACTAATTCTATATTTAATTCTAAATTAAATAATTACACTTTTTAATGTGCCTTTACGACTTAGATTCTAAATCTAATCGTTATGGGTCTCAAAGCCCAATTAACATCCAATGTCAATTTTAATTAAAGTCCAATGGGCTTTTAATTAATTTCTAAGGGATGGACTTTTGGTCAATATGGGTCAAACCCAAATACCAAAGCCCATTTAAGGAATCACCCTTATTTGCCAAGAAACCAATTTAGGCCCATTAGGCCCAATTAATATTAAAGGTCCATTAAGTCATATTTGGACTTTATGGATATGGTTTTGGGCCCAATTGGATCCAACCAATTAGCCTAAAACAAACTTGGCCCAACCAAGCCCATTAAGACCAATTACAACTTTACAAGCCCAATTCCAAATTTGGCCCAATTAATTAAATTACCAAAATTCCAAATTTCATAATTTAATTAACCTAAAGTGTATGCCATAATTAATTAATCAAATTAACATTTCCAAAACACTAATTTACTCAATTAATTATGCTCATTATCATCAACACATGTCCAACACATTTGAATAAAAAAATCACATCATTTTACATGCTTCATAGTCTCGGCATTTTAGGGTTTTTATTGTTCGATTCAGTTTCAATCCAATTAAATCCACAATCAACATTACCCAAATGATTTTCAACTAATCCAATGATCAAAATCAAAAAATACCATGACTTAGGGCAACTCCAAGTATTCGACCAAGCCTTATTTTTGGGGAAAATATGATCCAATCAATATTTCATGAAATTGATCATATACAACTTCAATACATCATCATTCAAGCATAATCAATCAATCAATTTTATCAAATCATGCTCAAATTGATTTTACCCAAATTTTACCCTAATTCAATTTCATGCTCAAAATGGCTCTGATACCATTGTTGGGTTTCTAGATTAGTCCCAAGATCGATTTCAAGCAAGAAATTATGTGCGAATACAACAATGAAATATGGCGGAATCATACTTACATTGAACGGCTTTGCGATGCGATGAACACAAAACTTTTGGCTCCTCTTAGAAGCTCTTGGGAATGGCCCAAATTTGTGCTCCTCTATTTTCGGTCATGTCCTCCATTGATGCTCCAAGCTCCAAGCTTTTCTAATGGTGATTCCATGCTCACAAGTTGGTTTCTCTATCACCTTGGATGACCCTTTATGTGCTAGCAATGGAAAGATTTGCCACAAATCTTCCTTTTCACTTCTTGTAATTCTCGGCCTTGCCAAGAAATGGAGAAGAAAATGGCTTCAAAGCTGAGAGAGGGAAATGAGAGAAAATGGTTCCCCAAAACCGTGAATTGCAAAGAGAGAGAGAGAGAGAAAGTGTTATGTATTTGGTTATTTTAATTTCCAAAATTCAAATACCAAAACAATTACCATTTTTCAAAAAAAGGTACAAGACTTTTAAGTCTTCAACCACCTTCATCAATCAATGAATAGTGACTGGTTGTGAATCACTCAAAGTGACAAGACATCCATCACTTGATTGACGAGTGATGTGACGCTTGATGTGACTTGTGGGCCGCACTTGAATTCGAAATGCGAGTGGGCCCGCAATTGAATTTAGAATTAATTCTAAATTAACTCGTTCGCCCGAATTAAAATCTAATTTAAATTCCGCGTCGAAATTTAATTTCATATAATATATCGAATATATTATTTTATCGATTAATTCCAAATTAATCGTTCTCTCTCTTTAAATAATATTTTATCCCAGATAAAATATCTCCGTAATTAATCCCAGATTAATTTTCTCTCTCTTATAATTAATCCCATCTTAATAAAGCGCGAGTCATACGTCATCGGTGAATCTTCGAGAAGCGACCTATGAGATCCCTGGATATGTTGGCAGTAAATCCGGTCGTCGGACTATCCGAACACGTACGTACCTAATACTACGTTTTTACCGATTTACAAGACATGGTTGGCTTCTAGCAAAGCATCGTGCCTTCCTAATTCTCCAGAAATATTGTTACTGGAATATGTGATCTATATCAAGCGTAGTATACATAGTATTACGTATTTTGATCTAGTATCGGATGTCACGTGCAAGGCCTGAGGATGGAATTGTGTTTGCCCCGTACGAAGCATATATCGGATCTCTGGTAACTAGTCTCTATAATCGGATAATCATGACTTAGTCATATTATCCCGATGACTGCAGTACATAAGAGCATCAGTTCCGTATCCTACGTGATCATCATCTCCACTATGACTGGAGTGATACTTCCATCTCGACATTACACCCAATACACTACGATTCTCAATATACCCAGAAAAGGCGTACACAGAACCTGTTAAAGCCCTGGACGACCAAAACCAAAGTATATTGATTGTCGCAAGTATTAGCGGTGCAAGTCTCAGGTTAAGACCAAATACACCTACCCTGATTCGGACTTCCATAGACACATAGTCACACTACCAATGGAATTCCGAGGGGTCTATCCATAGCGAAGCTGTTTCCATACCATCGGTAAACTCAACCTCCTATTACACTTGCATGAGTATCATATACCCAAATATGTGAGAACTATGCCGTTATGCTCCCACAATGCGCACAAGTGTAATACTATTCTATTCCGCATTATCGATGTCCAATCTCGTTAATACTACGACTAGGGATTTTTAATGATTAAACCTTCGTGGATTGATACTGTTTCATAACATCTCAATCCGGAACTAATCATAAGGACCTTTTATCATTTATTTATCTTGGTAATCTAATTACAAATGATAAAAGAGCAATTTCCTTTGTCACATAGTTAATTTGTACAACAAGACCATGATCTGTACAAATAGTGATGCTATAGGTCATAATTGTCCAACAATAACATGCATCAAATACATAATTACATTTAAACCTTATTAATTAGGGATTTTACGCTAAGTGTTATACACCCTAAATCTAATCAAATTAGAATATAACATGCATGTATAAAGTCAAGAAAACATGATTAAACATTGAATTAAAGGGCTAATCATATTAGGGGGCCTAGAATCAGACTCGCTCTGATACCATTTTGTAGGGATTTTATTGCGGATATCCGGTAACGCAGCGGAAACAGTGAAAAATCAAATTTTTCGATTTCAAAACTTTTTCTCGGATTAATAAAATAAATTTATTTATTTTATTATCCAATAATCAAATTAAGAAATAAAACACTATAAATCAAATTTATGTGAATTTACCGAATTGCCCCTAAACAAGCATTTTGTTTATTTTTAATCCGAAATTGTTCAAAATAATTTTGAATGATTCTAAATCATTTCTAGGATGAGTTTAACATGTCCCAAATGTCAAAATACAATTTGCAACAAAAAACCCAAAAATAAGCCCTAAAGTCGAGAGCTATACAAAGGGGGGGATTGTGCATTTTGCATTTCCATTGTTCAAAACACATGCAAATGAAATCCAATCAACCCAATATCTTACATGCATCATATACACTTCCAAATACACCATATAAATGAAAATCCCCAAATTTGGAAGTGGTCTTAAACCCTAATTTTTCAATTTCTTCAAATTGGACAAATTAGACCAAATTGGTTAAATACAATACTTCAATCATGTTTCTTCCCTCCAAATCAAGTCTCAACACAATTAAATAACTATAGAACAATCCTAGGTCATTTAAGAGTGGGTCAATAACTCTAGAATGGCAACAAAGTTCTAAAACCATGAAAAGAATGCTTATTACTACACTAGTAACATTCTTCCAACTTCATACATGCTAAACCCCTTCATCAAACTTTCATCCATCAAAAACACAAAGAATAAAGAATAGAAAAACTTAAGAACATCACCAAGTGAAGCCCATAACAAGAGGAACAATTTACTCTCTAATGGAAGGTTGGAAATACTTACTAAATTCCAAGTTTTCTTTGATTTTCTTTTTCTTTCTCTCTACCTTCTTTGCTTTTGTTTTAATGGAGTTTGATAAAGTGTATTAGGTTATTCAAACCCTAAAATAAATGAAACAATATATACTTGCTCACAATTATGCCTTGGCCGAAATTTGCTAAGGAAAGAATCAAGATATTTTGTTTTTCATTTCATTTGAATTTCAATTTTGCCAAATTGATAAAATGATCATTACACTTTAATGATAAATTCAAACAAGTCAACAATTGCAACTTAGCCATTAAAACAAATATCACAACTTAAAAAATATCTATACTTTAATTAATTTAATCATTTAACAATTAATTAATTAATTAATTAAATACAAATATATTAAATATATGTATAATATTTACATTAAATATTAAATACATATATTTATTTATGATATAAGTCAAATATCTCAATTTGACAATTAATTAATGTGTATTTGAATTAATCAAGCATTAAATGTAAATACACAAAAATTAAGGAAATGACTATCGGGTCCCTACACATGTATTTTGCGTTTAACCTTTAAACGACTTTATAAATAATCAATATTATTTATATTTGTTGCCCTAGTGCTCTACGAGTAAATTTTATTAGTGAGACTCTCTAGATTCAGGCATATCCGTCATGAAATCCAATTTCGTATCCATAATTTATCCACCCGTAAATTATGACGACCACGGATAAACTCGCTGAATCATACAGGTCGAGGTCATGGAAAATGTATAATTCCCATGTCACAGGTATCCGGATATATCCCAGAGATATAGATGTAAACGTCAAATCTCTATAGGGATTATTCAGTCGACTATTCTATTAGCAATCTCAAAAAAGGACATTTAGAACTAACTTCTAAATTGTACCACGGGCCCATGGTTTTTATCTGATTGCTAATCATATGGACTACCTATGCTCTGATACACAGAACTGACGGATCCTATCTTGATACAAACAGGACACCGTGAGGATCTGTCTACACCCAACGAACAGGCGGAGGTCTGATCTTAATAGATTGGTGACGTGACTGCCATCTAAGTGTAGAAGATGTCTCAAGTGCCCACAATGGCATCTCAAGTCTAAGAATCACAAGTGCTACTCAACCCAACAAGATTCTTATTGACGTTGGTGTACCATCCATTAAGAATCTTCGGTGAGTCGTTCAGTGTTTATCCGCTATAAACACCTACACGTTTATACTAGTCTCCAAGACTTATGGTTCATTGAGAAACCATTGGAATCATATATTCCAGTATACGACATGTACCAGTCTCAACGGGTATACTATACTGACCAAGTAGTGTAAACCTTGACCAGGAACTTTCTGAGAATGACAACGTCATGATACAACTCAATGTCAGTTGCGACACTTTTGCAACTATACCATGACTAGTCATTCTAAGGTCATTACGTCTTTACCATATTAAAAGATACTTATATTATAGAAACTGCATATATTATTCAAAATAATAATGTTTTACAGAAGTATTCATAAAGAAATACAACCGGGGATTGGCGCTGTGAGCACCAACCCCAACAACATCGAGGGGATTATACCTATAGAGATTTGACGTTTATATCTATATTTCTGGGATAATCCGGATACCTGCGACAGATAGATTATACGCATGCAATGACCTCGACCTGTATGATTCAGCTAGTTTATCTGTGGTCGTCATAATTTAGGGTGGGTAGATTATAGACATGAAATTCGATTTCACGACAGATATGCCTGAATCTAGAGAGTCTCACTAATGAAATATACTTGAAGAGCACTAGGGTAATGTTGGGGTCATATCAGGGAGGCGCAGCGGAAGGAGCGCGGTTCGGGCGAAATTATAGTTTAAAATTTTTAAACTTACGAATAAATTATTTAATATCCAATATTAATAATTCATTCATATTTCACCTGAACATATTTATTCGATATCATATAATGATATAAATAATATAGAAATACCCCGAAACTCTTACGAAAATATTTTTCCACAAAATAGCATAAAACGCGTTTCCGGCCGAACCGACCGACCAATGAACAAGGGGACTACCCAAGTCAGTCCCAAAAACATTTGGACAGTTCGTGGGCTGCCCGAACAGTAACCAGTTCACTGTTTGGGCAGCCGTTGCCCGGTAACGCCATTTTTCACCGTTTTCGAGTATTTTTACTCCGAAATAATTTCCGATAAATATTTTTCTTGGGCAATTAAAATAAACCAATTTATTCTAATTACTCAATAAATAAAAACTAAATTTTTATCTGAAAATTCAGATTTATCATTAATTGCCGTGAGACCTATAAACTTGGCATTTTGATCATTTTGGTCATTAAATTGTCAAATACATATTTAAGTGATTCCAAATCAATCCCAAAATGATTTATACATGTCTAATACATGAAAATACAATTTACAACACAAATCCAGAATTTTTCCAGAATTGCCGAACAGCCCCTATATTTTCCAGGATTTGCAATTTGGTCTTTTTTTGTTCAAAACACATCAAGATAAAATCCAATCAATCCCAAATTTAATATACATCATATATACATCAAATTACATCACATATACGAAAAGTCTCAAAATTGGATTAGGTTTAGAACCCTAATTTCATAAATTACTCCAATTGCACAATTTACATTAAATTGATTAAATTCAACACTTTAATCAATCCAATACCACACCAATCAAGTTTCACCATCATGAAACAACTCAAGAACAATTCTAGGTTAATTATGAATGGCTAAGAAACTCTAGAATGGCAACTTTGATTCACCAATTAATTAAATAAGCTTAATTACTCCTAATTAGCTTATTAATTAATCATACATGCTAAACACCTTCCAACAAGTCTCAAACCAATTTAATTACATACTTTAAGAGTAGAGAAAATTCTAAGCAATACATGTTAAGTCTTAGAAACATGGAAATAATTTTCTAGTTGAAGAAAGTTGGATTACAAAAATCCAATTTTCTTTAAGCTTTTTTCCTTTATTCTTCAAGTTTCTCTCAAACTTTCCTTTGTAATTTATTTGGTAACTTATTGTTCTTGTTGAAAATGAAACAAAAAATTAGTATATACTTCCATCATTTGGGCGTGAATGACATGAAAGATAAATTCAAGATTTTTCAATTTCATTTCAATTTTCATTTGATAAGTTACTTGTTTAAAATGATCACCATCACCTTTTACAAGTGTTACCAATTAAAACATGCCATTTCCTAATCATTTAATATAATGAAACAAGTGTATCAATTCATTCCAAGCCATTAAAAAGTTAAATCATTATCAAAGATATTTCTTATATTAATTAATTTAATTATTTAACAAGTAAATAATTAAATAATTAAATATAAATATCTTAAATATATGTATTATATTTACATTAAATATCTCAAATACATATATTAATGATATATGTAAAATATCATAATTTCACAATTAATTAATATGTATTTAATAATATCAAATATTAAATACAAATACACATTAATTCGGAAATGACGATTAGGTTCCGATTGCATGTATTTTTCGTTTAACCGTTAAATGTGTTATAAATAATCAGTATTATTCATAACAGGATCCCTAGTGCTAACAAGTATATTTCATTAGTGAGACTCTATAGATTCAGGTATATCCGTCATAAAATCCAATTTCGTGTCCATAATTCTGTTGGACAATTATGACCCATAACATCACTATTTGTACAGAACATGGTGTTGTTGTACAAATTAACTATGTGACAAAGGAAATTGCTCTTTTATCATTTGTAATTGGATTACCTGGATATATAAATGATAAAAGTCCATATGATTAGTACCAGATTAATAAGATATGAGACAATATTAATCCACATAAGGTTTAATCATTAAATATCCATAATCGTAGTATTATCGAGACTGGACATCGATAATGCGGAATAGGCTAGTATTACACTTGTGCGTGTTATGGAAGCGTAACGGCATAGTTCTCATATATTTGGGTATTGGATACTCATGCAAGTGTAATATGAGGTTCTGTTTACCGATGATACGGAAATAGCTTCGCTTTGGATAGACCCCTCGGAATCCCATTGGTAGTATGACTATGTGTCTATAGGAATCCGAATCAGGGTAGGTATATTTGGTCTTAACCTGAGACTTGCATCGCTAATATTTGCGACAATCAGTATACTTTGGTTTTGGTCGTCCGGGGCTTTAATAGGTTCTGTGTACGCCTCTTCTGGGTATACTGAGAATCGTAGTGTATTGGATGTGATGTCAAGATGGAAGTATCACTTCAGTCATATGGAGATGATGATCACGCAAGATACGGAACTGGTACTCTTGTATGCTGCAGCTATCGGGATAATATGACAAGGTCATGATTATCCGATTATAGAGACTAGTTACCAGAGATTCGATATATGCTTCGTATGGGGCAGACACAATTCCAGCCTCAGGCCTGACATGTGAAATTCGATACTGGATCATAATACGCAATACTACGTATGCTACGTCTGACAAATATTACATATTCATTTACAGAATATTTCTGGAGAGTTGGGTATGCACGGTTCTTTGCTAGAAGCCAACCATGTCTTGTAAATTGGTAAGAATGTGGTACGGGGTACGCATGTATTCAGATAGTCTGATGACCATATTTACTGCCAACATATCCAGAGATCTCTTGGGTCGCTTCCCGAAGATTCACCGATGAGATTTGACTCGAACAAGAATTAATCTGGGATTAATTACGTCAAGAATTAATCTTGGATTAAATTCGCCGAGAGGAGAGAACATAGTTAATTTGGAATTAATCGGTAAAATAAATTTAATAGTTAAATAGGATTTTTCTATTTAATTTATTTAATTGGGCTAAAATAATATATTAGATATATTAATTGAAATTATATTTCAACGAGGAATTAAAATTAGATTTTAATTCAAGTGAATGAATTAATTTGGAATTAATTAGCGAGCGACTTTCGTAATAATTTTGCGAGTCACTATTATTTAATTAAATTGGATTTAATTATGTCACGATGGAAAATTCATTTAATAAGATTAAGCGAACCCGAGCCCGAAGTGTGTTGAGAGAACCACTTGAATTTTGAATTTAAAGTGGGTTGCACCAACTTACATCAACTTGTCACTATTTGTGATGCAAGTGGTTGAGCTTATTAATTGAATTAGTTGCTCAACACACTAACTCAAATCAAAAGTGATGGAAGTGGTTGAATAAAATAAATTAGATTTATTCCAACACACCAACTAAGCATAAAAGGTTAATTGTTTTTTGAAAACAAGAACTATTCACATTTCTTCTATCTTTCTTGCCTTGGCCGAACACCATTGTCTCTCTTGGAGAGCAATTTTTCTTTCATTTATTCTTGCTAGCACATCAATGAGTGAATCAAGGTGATAGGGAAACTCACCCAAGTGTTGGAAACACTCAAGAAGGCTTGGAGCTTCTACCGAAATGCATAAAAAGTTTTGAAACTCATCCGATCAGTGTGAGTATTTCCGCAACTCTTTTGATTTTATTCACACACAAATCACTCTTAGACGATCTTGGCATATTTTAGGAACACTTACAATGGTATCAGAGCGATCTAAGTTTGATTTGAATTTCTAGGGTTCATGACTTTAAATTTGGGATTTTTGGCTTGGAGCTTGATTTGCCTAAATTGTTGGTTGGGATATGTTTATATGATGTTCAATTGGATTTGTACATTGTTGGAATTGTGATAAATTGATTAGATTATTTTTCCCCAATTTGTATCCCTTGGCCGAATACATGACCTAGAGAGCTCATGGTGATTTTTTGAATTTTAACAATTGGATGTGTTAAATGGCATGAAATGAATATTAGATGTTGATTTAATTAGATTGAAATAAAATTGAATGATTTTTGTATGTATTTGCCGTGAGCCATGATGCATGTTATAAGATTGATTTTGCTTCAATTTGTGTTGGACATGAATTGGAAATGTATAGCATGATTAATTGAATTAATTAGTGTTTTGGAAGCATTAGATTAATTAATTAATTATGGTAATTACACTTGAATTGAATTAATATGTAATTTGAAAAATGTATTAATTTAATTGTTGTAATTGGGCTTAATGAGCTTAGTTGGGCCAAGTTTGGTTTTGGACAATTGGGTTGGATCTAATTAGGACTAAAACCATTTCCAAAAAGTCCAAATATAACATTTAGGCCTTTAAAATTTAATTGAGCCTAATGGGCCAAAATTGATTTTATGGCATAATGGTGATTCCTTATTGGGCCTTGGCATCTTGGGTTTGACCCATAATTACCAAAGCCCATGCCTTAAGAATTAATTGAAAGCCCATTGGACTTTAATTGAATAATATTGGATACTAATTGGGCCTTTGAGACCCGTTAAGATTGGATTTGGAATCCAAGTCTAAAAGGCACTATTGAAAGTGTAATTATTTTATTTGGTATTAAATATGAATTAGTATTGAATATAATTTAAATTGGATTTAAAATTGTAGTTCGATATAATTCAAGAATACGTACTTTGAGTATTTATTCTTAAACGAGTTGGACTCGCGCAAATCAAATAGTTGTTTGAACATTGGATGGTCACTAATCAAAGATTAATTAATTTGATTAGATTGATTGATAACATGCTTTGTGTGAATACTTGGATGTATGTATGAATAATGTATATCAGATGGATATTAGATGGGTGAGGGCAATTTTGGAAATTGTTGTAATAAATTTAGAATTTATTAAATTGGACCTGCGTGTCCAGCCTATTATCTCCTTATCTCATTGTATTTCTCTTCTCACCAATTCCCCTCAATGTAAATGAGGTTTCTTTAGAAGTATTATGTAATTGGGTAGAAGTATGAATAGTTGTTGAATAGTGCTAGTGGGAGAGAGGAAAATGAGAGATTTGTTCTAGGAACAAAGTTTGTTGTATATCCATCCGAATATCATTATTATTTTATATTCGCGCCTTATTATGCTTTTAGAATGCATGCTTAAGGGTGTATGATGAGACCTAATTAATGATAATAAATTGGTTGCCAAATCGCGACAAAAACCCTCATTTTATATTAAGCGTTTTTCCTTCCATTGAGTGATTCTCTCTCAAGATCCAAGATTGGCATTGGTTTGTTGGCCAAAGTCAAGACCTTTGTCCATCGCGGATGTGTTTAAATCATGAAGGCTTTGTTCCATATCGTACACCTTGGGAAAGTTGTGATTTGTTGGCCAAAGTCAAGGTCACTTCTTGTTCATCGGCCTCGATTACGAAGCTTTCCCACTGTCAATGGGTCATGCTTAACTGGTGTCATTAAGCTTGTTGAGCCAAAGCCAATGCTTAGTTGATTCAGAGGAAAGAGGTTAGGTAATATATTGGATATATTGGCATATATTGGATATATGTTTCGGACTTGGAGGTCCACCTACTGGATCTAGGAATTGGATGAGATCCAATTGATCTTAGAGATCTACTTAGTTAAGTTTCATACAACTTGTTGGCCAAAGTCAAGGTTGTGTGTTATTTAACGGGATCCTAACCCACTAGGAAACTAGGTTTCCCGAGTACTCCACAGAGGGTTAGAGGCTCGCCGAAAAATAGTGGGAGACAAGTATTAAATTTGTAATTTCATTTAGATACTTGCCAATACGCGCTCATTGTTGGGGTTGGTGCTCAGAGCGCCAATTCCCGGTTGTATTTCTTTTGAATACTTCTGTAAAACATTATTATTATGAATAATATTTGCAGTTTCTATAATATAATCTATCTTATTAAATGGTAAAGACGTAATGACCTTAAAATGATTAGTCATGGTACTGTTGCAAAATCGTCGCAACTGACATTGAGTAGTATCATGACGTTGTCATTCTCAGATTGTTCCTGGTCAAGGTTTACACTACTTGGTCAGTATAGTAAACCCGTTGAGACCAGTACATGTCTTATACTGGAATATATGATTCCAATGGTTTCTCAATGAACCATTAGTCTTGGAGACTAGTATAGACGTGTAGGTGTTTATAGCGGATAAACACTGAACGACTCACCGAAGATTCTTAATGGATGGTACACCAGCGTCAATAAGAATCTTCTCGGGTTGAGTAGCACTTGTGATTCTTAGACTTGAGATGCCATTATGGGCACATGAGACATCCTCTACACTTAGATGGCAGTCACGTCACCGATCTATTTAGATCAGACCTCCGCCTGTTCGTTGGGTGTAGATAGATCCTTAGGGTGTCCTATGTGTATCAAGATAGGATCCGTCAGTTCTGTGTACCAGAACATAGGTAGTCCATATGATTAGCAATCAGATAAAACCATGGGCCCCTGGTAAAGTTTAGAAGCTAGTTCTAAACATTCTTTTAGACATTGCTAATGGAATAGTCGACTGGATGATCCCCGTAGAGATTTGACGTTTACATCTATATCTCTGGGATTTATCCGGATACTTGTGACGGAGGAATTATACATTTGCCATGACCTTGACCTGTATGATTCATCGAGATTATCCGTGATCGTCATAATTTATGGGTGGATAAATTATGGACACGAAATTTGATTTCGTGACAGATATACCTGAATCTAGAGAGTCTCAATAATGAAATATACTCGTAGAGCACTAGAGCAACATTATTAAATAATATTGATTATTTATAAATTCGTTTAAAGGTTAAACGCAAGATACGTGCCAAAGGGACCCGATAGTCATTTGATTAATTATTGTGTATTTACATTTAATACTTGATTAATTTAAATACACATTAATTAATAGTCAAATTGAGATATTTGACTAATATCCTAAATGAATATATTTTTTTGATATTTAATGTAAATATTATACATATATTTAATATATTTGTATTTGATTAATTAATTAATTATTTAATTGTTAAATGATTAAATTAATTAAAATATAAATATCTTACATTAGGATATTTGATTTAAATGATTATGTTGCCTTTGTTGACTTAATATAAATATCATTAAAGTGCTTTTTAGATATTTATATAAAGTTAAGCAAATTTAAGTGAAATGAAATTGAAATGATTTTGGTATATATGTATACACAATTTCGGCCAAGGCAAATTTTTTGCCCAAGTATAAATTGTTTTCATTTCATAACCTAATACACTTTACAAAGAAAAACTCCATTGAAGAAACAAAGAGAAAGCTTGTGAAAAGAAAGGAAAAATCAAGAAAGCTTGGATTTTAGTAAGTTTCTTCAACTTACTATTAGTAAGGAAAATGTTCATTAGGATCTAGGCTTTAACATGTGATGTTCTTAAAATATTTCATTCTTTATTCTTTGTGTTTTTGTTGATGGAAGTTTTGATGGAAGTGTTGAGCATGTGTGATGAAAGAAGATTGTGACTATTGTAGTTGTAAGCTTTCTTTTAGGTTTTGGAAACCATGTTGCTAATCTAGAGTTATTGACCCACTCTTAAATGACCTAGATTTGATCTTGAGTTGTTTCATTGTGTTGAGACTTGGATTGGATGGAAGAATGATGATTAAAGTAATTGATTTAAACTATTTGGTCTAATTTGTCCAATTTGATGAAATTGAAAAATTAGGGTTCATGACCAATTCCAAATTTGGGGCTTTTCATATATGTTGTGTATTTTGATGTGTATATGATGCATATAAATTTTCATGTTGATTGGATTACATCTTGATGTGTTTTGAAGCATGAAATGACAAAGTGCACAAATGGCACCCCTTTGGAGGCTCTCGGCCAAGAATAAGAAATTTGGGGATTTGGTTGCTTTTGGTGTTTTGATGTTTTGAACATGCTAAGTTCATCATAAAAATGATTCAGAATCATTCAAAATTGATTTGATCAATTTCGGACTAAAATTGACAAAAATACCAAGTAAGGGTAATTTGGTAAATTCACTTAAATATGATTTATTGAATTTTATTTCATAATTTGATTATTGGAATATTAAATAAATATGTTTATTTAATTAATCCGAGAAAAAGTTTTGAAATCGGAAAATATGATTTTCCACCGCTTCCGCTGCGTTACCGGATTCAGCCTCTAAAAACGCCTACACTCATTTCATTTTTCGTCATTAAAATTTTATATATATTAGTTGGACTAATATTCAATTGTTATTTTAATTAAACAGTTGGACTGTATTCAAACTACTTCATTTATAGTTGATTATATAATTGAATTATAGTAATCAATATATTTAAATTTAACTGATCATTTATAGTTGGTTATATAGTTAGACTATAGTAATCATTACATCTGATTGTACCCGAAATCGTTGATTGGATAGTTGGACTATAGCAATCAAGATGACTGGAAAGATTAGCGTCAAAGGACATAATCCTAGGTGAAAATATCTTTAACGGCGTAAATTTTCATATTGGGAAATGAATCTCAGGATAGTCCTGGGAGATGATAAGTTAATCTATTTTAAAGAGCGACCTCTCGGGCCTAAGCCCAGGAGATGAGCAAATAGTAGAGCATGAGCTTTGGAAGACTCATCGTGATGATAACTTTAGTGCTCAATCCGTTAAGCTTGCCGTAAAGACTCCTTAATTTCTTCGTCAGAACTAAGTATTAGATCATTATAGTATGATATTGAAATTGAAGGATCTTCATAGATCTATTCTTAGATCTTAGAAGTACTGATTGCAAAAGAAAACTCTTGGAGAGTTAATGGCTATGCTCAAGGAGACAGAGCTAGAGCTTGCAAAAGGGCTAGAAGCGCAAGGCGCATCTTACTTCTACATCCCAGAAGGTCTAGGCTTGGCCGAAGACTTCTAGGGATGTGAAAAGGGGCAAAGGCAAAATCGTCACAGTCTTTTGGGAAGACAAAGAACATATCCCAAGATGTCTGCCTAAACTGTGGCAAATGGGGTCACTGGAAGCGTGACTGCTATATGGACAAGGCAGACATGAAGGAGGTGAAGGTGGGACAAGGTTCCGGCTTCAAGTATGTTTGTTATAAACAAGTCCACTGCTGGTTTTAAAATTGGATTTTAGATACTGGATGTGGTACATAAATATATGTACTGATGTGCAGGATCTGCTGATAAGCAGGAGACTGGCTTCAGATGAGATCGAACTGCGAGTCGGAAACATGACATGAGTCGTTGTTTTGGCCGTAGAAACCTAATTTTTGGAACTGCCCTTTGGGCATGTACTTAAATTAGGAGACTGTTATAATGTATATAGTTTGACTAGGAACATTATCTCTGTATCTAGTTTAAACCTTTGCGGGTATACCTTTATATTCTAGAACACTAAGTGTTTTGTTTATAAAGATGATATTGAGATAAACACATTAGATGTGAATAACATTATTTATATTTAGAATATAAATGAATCTCAAACATATAATATGACAAACAAAAGCTCAAACTGAATAAATCTGTTGAGACTTAAAAGTGGCATTGTTGTCTGGGACACATTAACAAGATTCGTATATCCACACTTTCGAAGAGTGGATACTAGGACGTATTTGATTCTAATTCAAATGATGTCTATGAATCTAGTTTATTAGGGAAAGTGCCTAGAACACCTTTTACTAGGTAAAAGTGCAAGTGCCACCGATCTGTTAGCCCTCGTTCATAGTGACGTAAGTGGGCCCATGTCTAGCTAGGCTAGAGGTGGATATGAATACTTCGTAACCTTTACGGATGTGGCATCGCGTTACGGTTATGTGTATCTTATGAAACACAAGTCAGAAACTTTTAGAGTTTTGACACGAAGTATAGAAATAGACCGGCTAAGTATTAAAACATTACGGTCGGACCGTGATGGATAGTAAGGTTATTGATGGTGTGTCAGAAGAGAGAAACCGAACTTTGTTGGACATGGTAAGGTTAATGATGAGTCGCTCTGAGCTACCAATTTCCTTCTGAGGATACACAATAAACAATGCAATATTTATTTTGAATAAGGTTCCATGAAAATCTGTTAGACATACTTCATATTAGATATGAACAGGAAAAAAACCGGGTTTCTCATTCCTGAAGATTTGAGGATGCTGGGCATATAATTGAATGTTTGGATGATACCAAACTAGAACCCAAATCGGATAAGTGCCTATTTGTAGGTTTTCCTAGGGAAACCAAAGCATAATACTTATACAACTCAAAAGAGAACAATGTAATTGTTGCTCTCCATGCGGTTTTCCTAAGAAGAATACCAAAATGCAGTGGTAAGTGGGAGGAAAGTAGAACTCGATGAAAATCGGAGTAATATTGTTACAGGCACCGAGTCCTCATGGAACACCAACAGTTCATCAGGGATGAAACTGTACCAATAATCTTCGAATATACAAGAACCGCGTAGGTCGGAGAGAGTCAGAAAACAACCTGGGAGGTATGGGTTTCTGATCTCACCTCATGTAGATATTAATCTTATTGAGCAAGACGAACCGACTACGTATGAGGAAGTGATACAAGGTATCGACTCCTTTTATGGCAAAGTGCCATGAAGTCCGAAATGGATTCCATGTATACCAACTAAGTTTGGACACTAGTTGGTGTACCAGAAGGCATTGTGCCTATTGGTACTAAATGTGTCTTCAAGGAAGACATACATGGATGACAACATACAAATATACACAGCTAGGCTTGTACAGAAAGGATATCGTCAACGATATAGTGTCGACTACGACGAAATTTTTTCACCTATTGCCATGATTAAATTCATTTGGATAATGCTTGCTAATACTGCATATTTCATTTATGAAATATGGCGTACGGACGTCAAAACCGCTTTCCTTAACGGAAACCTTTTGGAGGATGTTTACAACATCCTGACGGTTTTGGTGTGCCAAAACATGTCAACAAGGTTTGCAAGTTAAATCGATCCATTTATGGATTGAAGCAAGCATAGCGTTCTTGGAACTAACGTTTTGATGAGATCATAATGATATATGATTTCATTCAAAACGAATATGATTCTTTTGTATATAAGAAGGTTAGTGGGAGCGCACTGACAGTGAATGTCGTATAAGTTGATGATGCATTGCTTCTTAGCAATAACATTCCCATAAAATAATCGGTGAAAGCTTGACTTTCATTAAAATTCTCCATGGAATACCTGGGAGAAGCAGGCTTTATTCTAGGAATAAGGATCTACTGGGATAGATATAGAAAGTTGCTGACAACCCTCCCAGAGTTCGTACGTTTTTGAAATGTATGTGACCTGATGTCTCATATGCTTTGAGCATATGTAGACGATATAAGGCCAATCCAGGTGATGGTCACTGGATTAATATAAAGAACATCCTTGAGTATCTTGGACGAACTAAGGATGCTTTCTGGAAATATGGGGAAAGGAGAACTTGAGGTGACTAGGTTCACCGCTGCAAGTTTACAAAACCGATAAAGATGACTTTAAGTCGCAATAAAGATACATATTTAGTTTGAATAATGGAATAATGAGCTGGAAATCTTCCAAGCAAGATACTGTTGCCGAATAAATAACAAAAGTGGAACATTGTTGCAGCTGAGGCAGCAAAAGAAGCATTTTGGATCAATATACTCCTAATTGGATTAGGAGTAGTTCTATTAGCAGCAGAGCTGGGCTACAGCGCATGCTAAGGAACCGTGGTCTCATTAACGATCCAAGTATATACTTCGACTATTTCATCTGATTCGTCAGATCATACATCGTGGTGATGTGATGATCGAATAAAACGCATAAGATGATAACATTGCAAATCCGCTGACGAAAGCTGTTTCTCAGCAGAAGTTTGAGCGACCTGTACATAGTTCAGGTGTAGGACACTTGAGTGATTGGCTATAGGCCAAGTGGGAGATTGTTGGACAATTATGACCAATAGCACCACTATTTGTACAGAACATGGTGTTGTTGTACAAATTAACTATGTGACAAATGAAATTGCTCTTTTATCATTTGTAATTGGATTACCTGGATATATTAATGATAAAAGTCCATATGATTAGTACCAGATTAATAAGATATGAGACAGTATTATTCCACGTAAGGTTTAATAATTAAATATCCATAGTCGTAGTATTATCGAGACTGGACATCGATAATGCGGAATAGGCTAGTATTACACTTGTGCGTGTTATGGAAGCATAACGACATAGTTATCATATATTTGGGTATTGGATACTCATGCAAGTGTAATAGGAGGTTCTGTTTACCGATGGTATGGAAACAGCTTCGCTCTGGATAGACCTCTCGGAATCTCATTGGTAGTATGACTATGTGTCTATGGTAATCCGAATCAAGGTAGGTGTATTTGGTCTTAACCTGAGACTTGCATCGCTAATATTTGCGACAATCAGTATACTTTGGTTTTGGTCGTCCGGGGCTTTAACAGGTTCTGTGTACGCCTCTTCTGGGTATACTGAGAATCGTAGTGTATTGGATGTGATGTCAAGATAGAAGTATCACTTCAGTCATATGGAGATGATGATCACACAGGATACAAAACTGGTACTCTTGTATGCTCAACTATTGGGATAATATTACAAGGTCATGATTATCCGATTATAGAGACTAGTTACCATAGATCCGATATATGCTTCTTACGGGGCAGACACAATTCCAGCCGCAGGCCTGGCATGTGAAATTCGATATTGGATCGTAATACGCAATACTACGTATGCTACTGTAGGCACTGGATTTTGCATATAAGTCCTGATGATGAGCCTCGTACGGAGGCACTATTCTTTAAGTTATGGAAGTCGCGGGAAACGGACGTCGGAAGGAAAAATTCAGAAATCGATACCTTGTTGGACTTAATTGATGAGTGGTATTTATATCACTTATTCCCACTCATTTGACCTAATATTTCGTATAGTTTCTCGGGTTTGATGAACGTTTTGATGTGTTTTAGTTTATTTTGCAGATAAAATAATATTGGGACTTAATGAAATCATTTAGGATGAAATGTGGGTCAATTAAGGGCAATTATTGGACTTGATATATTAATTTTGGAGATTGGAAACTTGAAAGGGCGTTTTTGACGAAGTGCAGTTTTGGAAATTCCAGTTTTGCGCATCTGTTGTATTTTGGGCATAACTTCTTACTCAGATATCGGATTGGGCTGATTCAAGTTCCAGATTAAAGAAGACTCCAAGATCTACAACTGTGAAAGAGAAAATATTTTCAAATTCTGATGATTCATGACCTAAATTGATGAACCATCCAGAAGTGTGTGGAGTGTAATTATTAAAAGTCATTATCAATCATTTTCAAAGCAAAATATTAATTAATAAATAATTAATAAAAATTATCAAATCACCACCAAACAAGATAAGAAATTAGTGGAGCAATAATGGATTTGGTGGAGCAATTAGATAAGCAATTAGTGGAGCAATTAATAATTTATTTGGTGGATGATTTGATGGTGGCAAAATTTTGCCTATAAATACCAAGCCATTTCATTTGTAAAATTCATACTTTCTTCTAAGGAATTCCTTAAGAATACTAAGAAGATTGTATCTTGTTTGTTTATTTATAGCTTTTAGTAATTAATTTCCGCTTTCACACTTTCTTTTCTTTACTTTTCAGTTTTTACTTTCCGCAATTTACTTTTATGCACAGTACTTTTCTTTCTTTAATTTTCAGCAATTTACTTTTCAGCAATTTACTTTTCAGCAATTTACTTTCAGCATTTACTTTTCAGTAATTTACTTTTCAGCAATTTACTTTTCAGCTTTTACTTTATGTCTTTTACTTTTCAGCATTTGTATTTTATGTCTTTTATTTTTAAGTTTTTACTAGCCCTAGTTATGTGTTAGTTATCTGGGGTTGTGATGAATTCTAATATCACCGGTTTATAAGGGGTTATTTTATAGTTTGGGTAATTTAAAGGTTTACTTATTAAGTCTTAAGCTTAATGCTTCTTGTTGTCTGATCACCAATAAGATTGATGTGGTAAATCTAAAATGAACTAGACATAGGGATTTTAGGTTTCAGCCTTAGACTTAATAGCCCACGATCTTCCTTGAGGATAGATAACCCTTTAATATATTTCCTTACAGGATAGACATATACCTGTCAGGCGGGGGTAGCCATAATTGGAACTTAAACTTAATGAATCCAGATAATTTGGTTGACATAGACATATGGTTCAATTGGGTTAAACTGGGTATTTGCGTCTGACCATCGACAGAGGCTTTTGCATAATTTAGTGTTCCAGGTTAGTAAACTGATTTATTACACAAACATAAAATAATCACTTCATCTTTTAAAAGATATTAGAATGATTCACAACCCTAGATCTTTGTGTCTTTTATTTTCCTTAATATTTTCTTTTGTCTTTTTATTTATTTATTTATTTAGCAAATCTACAATCAACCAAATCAATCAAGCAATCATTCTCTTCTCCCTCAATTAGATATCTGTAAATAAATAGATTCAATAATTAATAACAACAGTAGGAATTAAGTCCTCGTGGGATCGATATTTTTATACTACTTGAACGATACGTGCGCTTGCGTTATACGTGTGTGTTTACGCCGGTCAAGTTTTTGGCGCCGTTGCCGGGGACTTATATTTCTTGAGTTATTAATTTTGAAGCTATCTAATTTACTTGTATCTAATTTTCTCTGTAATTTTTATTTCTTCCTTTTGATTTCAGGTGACTTAAAAATGGAACATTACTGGGAAATGAAAGATTACGTGCTCTACAAGAAGATACACCCCACATCTGGGAGCAACAGTCCGGTTTTCTGAGGCCTGTTGTTGAGCCCAACAATTATCACTGGATGCCAGAACCAAACAATACCACGTTTGCTCATCAGAATTCAATGTGGAGATGTGACATTTGTAATGGTGACCACCCAAGCGATTATTGCGAATACAACTACCATCCAGGGTGGCAGAACTATCAAGATCCTTCATGGTATGACGAGCCATCACATTCACAGAAGCACATTTTCCATCTTATCCACCATCTATCTGCGATCTTCATCAACAACCAGAACCATCAGAGGAAGATCAATTGATTCACATGTTCAAAGACCAGACAGCTCGATTTGATACACAAATTCAGAGTCAAACGGTGTCTATACAGAGAATGACAGATCAAATTAGACAATTAACAGATAACCTGAATCAAATATCTCACGGAGCAAATTCAAACAATACTGAAGAAGCCTTCGAATATCCTCAGATTCATCATAACATCATAACAGAGGATGAGGCTGAGCAGTATCAAGAATCAGAGGTATCAGTTCAGGAGACCGAACCGACAAAGTCTCGATTTGATTTTTATTATTCAGATTCTGACGAAGATGAATCTGAACTGTTTGTACCAACTGCACCAATAAATGAGGATGAAATTCTGTGTCCTCAAAATGAAGATCTTGGAGAATGCTTTGCAACGATGTTTGAAGAAGATCTTCCCGAACCATCCAATCCAGTCATATCAGAGGATGAAGACCTAAAATCTAACATTTCTTTTCATTCTCAGGTTGACAATTTTGAAACATGTATTTCACAGATGACAGATGAAGAACTAAATACAGAAATTTTAAAATACATCTGTGAAGAAAAGGTGGAGCAAGAAACAGAGCAAATGGAGGAGCAAATGTCAGACCAAAATAAAGATCCAGAGCATTCAGGAAAAACATCGCTGTTTTGGGGAGTACAAATCAAAGATATCACCCAGAAGTTTGACAGAATGGAACTTCCATTCCAAGTCAAACACCATATAAGACCTCCTGATTTTCTTTCTTTCTTTGCAGGAACCACTGGAACAACAAGGAGCAAAAAGGTGGCACGAGCACTGAATGGGACAAAACTCTTTTTGCCACCTTACCGTTGGAAGAGACCCTTCAAAAGCAACGCTCACGGGATTGTTTTTGATCGGACATCTAAAACGACATTGAAACCTCCTTAACAGATGAATTTCAGTCTCGTCTGGCTGAAGACGAAAAATTTAGCGCTAGCAGGGAGGCAACCCATGCAATTTTTTTGTAATATTTGTTTTCATATTTTGTGTGAACTTTTTAATTTTGTGTGTTATTTTTGTAGGGAAAGGCACAAACGAAGCATTTTAAGACAGAAGGAATTGTGTTCGCAATCAAAGAAAAAAAAACAATTCATTAGATGGCTGAGTAAGGAATGAAATCTTGAGACACATCCTAATGAATTTATACTGAGCGAGTGGCGTATTGCGTACACAATTCCGTTGCCTTAATTATTGCTTTGATTTGATTTTCTGTTGTAATTATCTTTATTTTCGTAGACAGGATCCAGACTTTTTGACCTTTCACGATTTCATTTGTTGTTTAGCTAACAATCGTCTTTGGAAGATATTAGTGCTATTATTACTCACCCTTTTTCAGGTACTATAAATTCACCCGTCATTGCACTTTTGAAGGCATCCAGAATTGAAAAAGAAATACAAAAAAAAATGGAAGCCACTTCAAGAAGACGAGTTGAAAACATCTGTGTGTTTTGCGGTACTAGTGTTGGTACTAAGCCACAATACATAGAAGCAGCACATGAATTGGGTCGAGTCTTAGCTGCAAGGAATATGCACTTAATATATGGCGGAGGCAATCTTGGACTTATGGGGATCGTTTCAAAAGCCACACAGGAAGGAGGCAGTCACGTTTTGGGAATCATCCCAAAACCCTTGGCAGAGGCAAATCTTATTGGATCATCAAACGGAGAGGAACTGATCGTGCCAGGTATGTCTGAACGACTGGTAGAAATGATTAACCGTGCTGATGCTTTTATCGCTTTGCCAGGTGGCTTGGGCACATTGGAGGAAATTTTTATTGTACTATCTTGGGCGAACCTGAACATACACCAGAAACCACTTGGACTGCTCAACGTTGATGGATTTTATGATTTTCTTTGTGTGTTTCTTGATGATGCTCGGAGAAATGGGTTCGTGTCAAAACCTATGAAAGAACTCCTATTCACTGCCAGAACTGCTCCGGATCTAATAGACCAACTCATAGCCTATGAACCACAAGTTGACCCTATCCTTTCAAAGATAAATTGGTCCGAGGACGATCGTGGCAAGAGGCGTCGAATTAATCTGGATCTTAACCTTTAATTTCCTGTAGATTTTCAGCTAACCAGGTACGACCTTCTTAACTCTCCTTTTACTGTTTAAGACATTGGGGACAATGTCTCATTTAGGTTTGGGGGAGGGAATTAGTTGATTAGTACATTGTTTTTAGTTTGTATGTTGTTTTTATTTTTAGTTCAAAATTTTTCGAAAAATACAAAAAAATTGAAAAATTTTCAAAAATTACAAAATTTTTTTTTTGTGTTTTTGTGTTTTTAATTTGACCAAAAAGGTGAAATTGGTAAGAGATAGCCGAGTAAGGAGTTTCCACTCCTGAGACGTATCTCAAACCTATTTCGAAACAAGTTAATTTTTGTTTATTTCATTTTAAATTATTTAATTTGTGAATTCTCCTTAAAACGGACTAAAAGGAATCTTCATATGCTCAGTTGACAGATATTATCAACATACATGGTAACATACAGACATGAACTAAAATTGAAAAGTTTGTAATATTCAGTGCTCTAGTTTAATTGGAAGAAGCATCTTAAAAAAGCAATGGAGTAAAAAAAAAAAAAAAAAAAAAAAAAAAAACGTCTGAGATCCGAGTTATTAAGTCTGTAAGGGTGTTTTAACACCTAGTGCCCTAAAACCAACTGGTTTGGGAGTCACTGGCCCAACACTCGCTACATGGATCAAAGATGCTGCAAAAATATATTTATATCTGAAGTCTGGGTAATTAAGTCCGTAGGGGTGTCTTAACACCTGGTGCCCTAAAACCAACTGGTTTGGGAGCCACCGACCCAAAGCTCGCTACATAGATGGAAGATATTGTATATAAATAAAAAATCAGAAAAATGAAAAATTATTCCATTGCTGCAAAAAGATGTTAAATCTGATAGAACTTTAGGACAAAAATATTACTCTCTTATCAACTGCACTTATGACTGTTGTGGGCAAAAATGAGTTGTTTAATATTTTGTTGGCTGTGTATATGGAGAATGGTAAAAATAATCGGAGAATTTACTTATTCGGTAATTTAGAATGAAACAAAACAACTAGTAACTTGGAGTAGAAGTTTCACCTGATTAGTCACTAACTTCTTTATTCTCTTTTCTCTTGTCTTTTTGCTTTTGTGTGCATTAGTTTCACTACATTTTTACTTTTGTAAAAATGTTTGTGGGTATCATTGCTGTAAGCCCTCACGAGACTACAACTCGTCCACTAGGGACACCTAGGGGTTTAAAGGCTTGTTGCATACGCTAAATGCAATCGTGATCCCTACGAAAGTGGCTTAGTTAATTTATTTATGTTATTTTATTTTATGTTTTGCTCGAGGACTAGCAAAATGTTAGGTTTGGGGGTGTGATGAGTGGTATTTATATCACTTATTCCCACTCATTTGACCTAATATTTCGTATAGTTTCTCGGGTTTGATGAACGTTTTGATGTGTTTTAGTTTATTTTGCAGATAAAATAATATTGGGACTTAATGAAATCATTTAGGATGAAATGTGGGTCAATTAAGGGCAATTATTGGACTTGATATATTAATTTTGGAGATTGGAAACTTGAAATGGCGTTTTTGACGAAGTGCAGTTTTGGAAATTCCAGTTTTGCGCATCTGTTGTATTTTGGGCATAACTTCTTACTCAGATATCGGATTGGGCTGATTCAAGTTCCAGATTAAAGAAGACTCCAAGATCTACAACTTTGAAAGAGAAAATATTTTCAAATTCTGATGATTTCATGACCGAAATTGATGAACCATCCAGAAGTGTGTGGAGTGTAATTATTAAAAGTCATTATCAATCATTTTCAAAGCAAAATATTAATTAATAAATAATTAATAAAAATTATCAAATCACCACCAAACAAGATAAGAAATTAGTGGAGCAATAATGGATTTGGTGGAGCAATTAGATAAGCAATTAGTGGAGCAATTAATAATTTATTTGGTGGATGATTTGATGGTGGCAAAATTTTGCCTATAAATACCAAGCCATTTCATTTGTAAAATTCATACTTTCTTCTAAGGAATTCCTTAAGAATACTAAGAAGATTGTATCTTGTTTGTTTATTTATAGCTTTTAGTAATTAATTTCCGCTTTCACACTTTCTTTTCTTTACTTTTCAGTTTTTACTTTCCGCAATTTACTTTTATGCACAGTACTTTTCTTTCTTTAATTTTCAGCAATTTACTTTTCAGCAATTTACTTTTCAGCAATTTACTTTTCAGCATTTACTTTTCAGTAATTTACTTTTCAGCAATTTACTTTTCAGCTTTTACTTTATGTCTTTTACTTTTCAGCATTTGTATTTTATGTCTTTTATTTTTAAGTTTTTACTAGCCCTAGTTATGTGTTAGTTATCTGGGGTTGTGATGAATTCTAATATCACCGGTTTATAAGGGGTTATTTTATAGTTTGGGTAATTTAAAGGTTTACTTATTAAGTCTTAAGCTTAATGCTTCTTGTTGTCTGATCACCAATAAGATTGATGTGGTAAATCTAAAATGAACTAGACATAGGGATTTTAGGTTTCAGCCTTAGACTTAATAGCCCACGATCTTCCTTGAGGATAGATAACCCTTTAATATATTTCCTTACAGGATAGACATATACCTGTCAGGCGGGGGTAGCCATAATTGGAACTTAAACTTAATGAATCCAGATAATTTGGTTGACATAGACATATGGTTCAATTGGGTTAAACTGGGTATTTGCGTCTGACCATCGACAGAGGCTTTTGCATAATTTAGTGTTCCAGGTTAGTAAACTGATTTATTACACAAACATAAAATAATCACTTCATCTTTTAAAAGATATTAGAATGATTCACACCCTAGATCTTTGTGTCTTTTATTTTCCTTAATATTTTCTTTTGTCTTTTTATTTATTTATTTATTTAGCAAATCTACAATCAACCAAATCAATCAAGCAATCATTCTCTTCTCCCTCAATTAGATATCTGTAAATAAATAGATTCAATAATTAATAACAACAGTAGGAATTAAGTCCTCGTGGGATCGATATTTTTATACTACTTGAACGATACGTGCGCTTGCGTTATACGTGTGTGTTTACGCCGGTCATTAATTCGTTTGCTTAGCTTCGGGTTTGCTCGTTGGACCTCTGTTTTAAAACTTATCCTCAGCCCAAACCCCCGTAAGCCACACACCAAGCCCACACACCACCAAGCCCACCAAAAGAACCCAAACACACGCCCAAAAGACCAACCACACGCCCAATCCCTCCAAAATGATAAATCCACACATTAAACACATGTTGAAATCAAATCAAATCACCTTCCCGAATTAAAGAATCAAATAAAATCTCATAAATCACATTTCTAATTAAATTAAATCCCTTTCCTAAACTAAAATAATCCCCTCCCTAAATTAGATAGATTTTTCCTTATGACACACGAATTAGAGATTTCCCATATAATTACATATTTCTTTCCCTTCCCATACAAGGACAACCTCAACCCTCTCATATAAAAAGAACCTTAAACCAAACCCTTCATGCTCCTAGCCTAGAGCATTCACGCAAAGAGCAAAGGAAAAAAGCCCTCATTCATGACCAACAAAGAAAAACACCCCATCCATTGCCGAAACCAGTAGCCTAAAATACCCTCCAATTGTCGTGACTAGTCCACTCCAGAAAATCACCTTCTTTCACCGCAAAACTGCCCAAAAAATCACCCTGTAACCACCAAAAAACTGTTCACCGAAACTGCACTGCATCACAACCGAAAACTATCCAGTAAACTGCCCAACCACCACCAAAAACTGTCCTGAAAAAAGCCCCCCTTTTACCGTGAAACTGCACCCCAAACTGCACCTCATATCACCGAAAATACAGCCTGAAACTGCCCATATAATCACCAAAAAAATAGCCTGAAACAGCCCCTGCAATTACCGCTAAACACAGTCCAGAAAAACTGCACATCCACCGCATAAACTGCACCCCGAAACAAAGCTCAAACAACCAAAAATAGTGACCAAAAACAGTAGCAAAACAGAGGAAACGACAGCCCAAAACAGCGAGGCAACGAAGGAAAACAACGAACCAGTAAATCAGAAATGTTGCGGAGCATCAACCCTTCCGACAACCGTGTAACGCACTTCCAAGAGGCAACTTAAGGGGTTAGACCTGAGGGCACCCTTTTATTTATTCTCGTCCCTTTTTCTGTTATTTATTATTGTTTCTTCGCATGCGTATTGTTGGTTTATGTATGTTGTGGCCATTGGATGAATGATTTTGTGTTATCTCTCGCGGTATATCGGATGGAAACCCAGACGTAAATTCCATAGCCGAATCGGAATAGACGGTAGTGCGGTCTGTACTTGGGATACAATTTCATGTACCGCTTGAGAAACGCACATATTTCGTTTCATCCAATCTTGTGTTTATCTAGTATTCATTAGAAATAATATGTCATTTTCATGCATGAATTAGACATTTCTTTCATTTTAGGAATTTGATTATCTCTTTTAATTTTTATGCTTAGACAATTATTATTTATTTATGTTTCCGCTTGCACTAATTTAATGTATCCATGACATTGTGTGCTTGCCGTCATTTCGACTTACTTTTATGCATGCAAACTTAGATATAGGTTATATGAAAACTTAGATATAGGTTGTATGTGAACTTAGATGTAGGTTATCTTGCGTATATGTTGCGTGGACTTGGTTAGATTATTACACAAATCCATTCATTACAAGTGGCATAAGTAAGAGACCATTCTGAACCCAACGGTTTGAGGTCTTCCCTTGCGAGGGGTGAGTGCGGCCTTAAATCATTTCATAGTTCACAATGGGTGGCGACTCCATTTTATTTCTCCAGTTTAGTCCCTTGTGTGCTACTCCGTACTGCCGACCGGGCCGCGAGCCTGGAACAGCGTCACCGATTTCCATGTCCTACAGTCTGGCGACTCCACTGGGGATCAGAGAATCGGTCCCGAAATAATGTCTTGTAATGTTTGTGATTTGTGATTTAATTAACCGTGTCTACTGTGGGTTGAAAGGGTTTAATCAAAGGCATTATTAGAGCTTGGTAATGGTTTGGTGTCTTCCTTCATTCACTACCTTTCTATGGCTGAAGGGAAAAGCTGTGAAGGCACCTAGATAATCATTTACCCGAAGCTTACCGTGATGGACTAATTTGGAGGACCTATTGTCTATTCCTGTCACCAAGGTGATAAGAGCCTAAGAGGCTTGGGTATTTAAGAGAGTTTGCTCCACCCTCCCTCTGGGGAATCTTCAATAAGAAATCCATTTGACAGTCAGTCATGTATCATCACTCGTTGGCACGTACCTTAGCGTATAAAAAAGGTGCGCTCGCTTGGTCGCTCGGACCCTTGAGTGGGGAGACCTAGTTGTGGGCAATCCTTCGCCAGCGGGAGCCTTTGTCTACACTTCTATAAACCCACATGTGAACCATAGTTGTATGACCAATAAAAACCATCCCTTTATACTTGCGTTTGGGGACTATCATCATTTGGATTCAGTTGGACTTTTTGTCATGAGGTATTGGTTTGTTGGGCCATTTAAACTGGGACGAGTCCGCGCTTTATGACAATTGGACCAAAAGCTTCTAGAATGTCGATGGGCCACTTTATGTTTAGACCCATTATCATTTGAAGTTGTTTAGCCATGTTATCGCAAAAGTGTAAACCTGTTGGGCCTTTTTCAACTGGGACAAGTTTGCACCTCGCAATAGTATGATTGAATGCTTTAAAATGATAATGGGTCGACTTATATATTCCATGCATCGCACGCATACATGCTAACATGCAGTTTTAAGAGACACCATAGATACCCGTTGGGTTAGGGAAGAGGGAAGCCTCATCAAAAGGCCGTTAGCGAACATGAGCGAATTAGAAAACGAGGGATCCCACCTGGATCAGCTGGAGACCAGTCTCACCAAGGTTACTGAGCAGTTGCAAGCCTTGACCATCGCTATGGCTAATATGGTCGTGCCCCGTGCTGGGGGAAGCTCTGAGAATGCGAGGTGTGAAGAGCCTCCGAACAGGTTGGGTGATGATATCCCTATTTTTGATGATGACGTGGCTGAGTATGCCGTGGGAAGGATAGCTGGGTCCCAGGCAGAGTTACAGAAACTCTGGGATCATGTAGAGTCGGTTACCCGCAAGCTGAAGGGTAAACATGAGGATTTGCTAGACTATAAGGCGATGACTTTTGAGGAGCAGCTACCGGCTCAGTTCAAGATGCCTGACATAGTTAAGTTCAATGGGAACGGGGACCCGAGAGTCCATCTCCGACAGTATGTTTATGTGATGAGTTTAGTGGGTCTGTCGAAGCGTCAGGTTCAGAAGATGTTCGGGATGTCGCTTGAAGGGGCACCCGTGGTATGGTACCATGGCCTAGAGAGGAAGGTCAAAGATGATTGGAGAGCATTGGCAGAGGCCTTTCTGAATCAGTATGTCACAGATTTGGAGATCGATTTGTCACTTCGCGACTTGGAGAATACCAAACAGAAGCCGGAGAAGTTGGTAATGAGACCTCTAGTGTTGACAACAGCAAGCAGACCTGCTTACGAGATAGAAAGGGTCTTAGAAGTAGAGGTCGACGATGGGAAACCCTGGTACTATGATATCCAGCGATACTTAGAACACGGGGAACTCCCGGAAGAAGCAAGCAGAAAGAACATGATAGCCATCCAGAAGTTGGCTTCTCAGTATGTGAGTTTGAAGGGAGAACTATACAAGAGACAAGCAAATGGTATCCAGCTGAAGTGTCTAGGGAATGAAGAGGCTCAGAAAGTGATGGAAGAAGTACACGCTGGAGTATGTGGACCACAAATGAACGGATTGAACTTGTCCCGCAAGATAGTGAGACAAGGCTTCTACTGGTCGACCATGGAAGCTTATTGTGCGAAGCTGGTAAAACATTGTCATGATTGTCAAGCGCACGGTAATTTGAATCATTTTCCGCACACAGAGTTGCATGGGCTGTCAGAACCGTGGCCTTTCTAAGCATGGGGAATTGACATGATCGGAGAAATTCAACCACACGCATCGAACGGGCATCGCTTCATAGTAGTGGCAGTAGACTACTTTTCGAAATGGGTGGAAGCCGAGTCATTTCGCAACGTCACAGCAAAACAGATGGCAAAGTTCATAGCCCGGAACATCATTTGTCGATATGGAATGCCGTATCACGTAGTTACAGACAACGAAGTTCAGTTTCAAGGAGAAACGAAGGCAATGCTACAGAAGTATGGGATAGGACATCATAAGTCGTCACCTTACAGACCGCAGGCAAATGGGGCTGTCGAGGCAGTCAATAAGACAATAAAGAGGATATTAGCCAAAATGACAGAGAACTATAAAGATTGGGCTGACAAGCTACCATACGCCCTGTGGGGGTATAGAACTTCTGTGAGAATAGCGACGTGAGCCATGCCTTACTCTTTGGTCTACGGGATGGAAGCAGTACTGCCAGTGGAAGTTGAGATACAGTCTATGTAGGGGTGAGCAAAAGCGGTTTCGGTTGAAAAAATCGGTTCCTAACTAAGTGGAACCGGAACCTACCCATTTAAATAGGGTACCCTATTATTCGGTTCCGGTTCGGTTTCGAATTACCTTATTAACTTGAGTCTTAAACTGTTATATATTGAATTTTGAATGTGTTCTGCATTTGAATTATGTTGTTTATTTGTAATCAGCTATTTTAAATAATTTAATAAATTTTTCAGATGGTGCCATTCTGTCCGCATTTGAATTATGTTACAGAAGAAACATGAAGAAATCCTTCGTTTCTTAATTACAAAAACAGAGGATGGACCTTTCAAACATGAAGAAATCATTCAGCAATACTTTTGATTGCTAGCAAACTTAAATTATTAAATTATTTAAAAATCATATTCCATACAACTTTCAAAATTTACTTAATTATTTCATAAGTTTCTCCATTTTGGCAGCTTAAAAAAACAGGTGGTTCATTGTCTTTTCAACTAATCATAAAGTTGATTGAAAAACAACTTAAAACAAACAACTTTCAATTGACAGGAATTTCATGTCCCTCAGCTTTGCCACAAACTTTGCCACAAACTCAGTAGGTTCTGATTCTAGAAAGGAGACACAATATCAAACAGCAGCAACATAAAACATCAAACAGCAGCAACAGCCAGCAGCAGAATGCCAGAAAACAGCAAACACCATCAGCAAAAAATGCAGATTGATAGCAACTTCAGTTAAGACTTTCTCGGGCTCCTCTTCTGCTTTAGAATTAGTTAGCACCTGCTGCAGTTCAAGATTTGAAAAGCCAAGTATATAAACTTCTCAAGACACCTAAACATAAAAGCCCACTAACAAGAAAAAAAAAATAGAGATAATGGCACACGATTATAAAGAGCAATGTTTGTTGAAAAATGTCATCACAAACATCACCATTGAAAAGAAAAAAAATCCACGAAAAATTCCTCTTGACAAATTACATGCCAATTTTCCATCAAACTCCTAATCATCTTATCATAGTTACACAAACAACAAATCTTGGCCAAAAAGTTGCCCATCTATCAATCCAACTTCTATAAACAATTAATTTTCTAGAATCCAAGCATTACCAAATACATTTTCCTTTCGCGAACCTTAACCCAGTCTCATTCAGTAATGATGCAGGCCGGGTGAATACACACCAGGCATGAAAATCAGACTACTCTTTTAATGACTACTTCCAAAACCCATTGCATTTATACACCCACACAAACCCCTACCTCACTTCCCAAATTTAGAAATTCAACATTTTTTTTCCTTAAACTGCATGTAAATTTAGGGATAAGGGAATGAGTTAACTGGTTTAGATTATAAACTTAATAACTTAATAACACGTAAAATGAAGGGAAGAATGCAATCACCTGGGAAGGACGCAGGTCGTAGAGGAAGAGAGACGTGAAGTAACGGAAACGATCGAAATCGAACTAGTGAGTGGTGAGAAACTTCTGTCTTCTGTGAGACTTTGAGAGTGAGAAGAGAAATCAGATGTTGCTGAGTGCTGGTTTAGATTTAGGGAAAAGGAATTAGGGTTGCTGAGTGCTGGTTTAGATTTAGGGAAAATGAATTAGGGTTGCTGCTGCTGAAGCTGAGTGATGCTTTTAGAATTAGGGAAAAAGAAATAGGGTTGCGATTTAGGGAATGAGTTAAATAAGGTTTCAAATTCGGGTATATAATCGGGTATGTAATCGGGTCCATAATCGGGTATTAAATTTGGGTATCAAAACCGGGTATCTAATCTGGTTCTGAAATGCGGTTTCGGTTCCGGTTCGGATTATTTTGGAACAGAAACCGGTTACAACCGGTTCCTTGTATTTAGAACCGGAACCGGACCGGTTACAACTGGTTCCGGTTCCAAACCCGGATTTTCGATCCGGTTCCAATCGATTCCGGGTAGACCCGGAACCGTTGCTCACCCCTAAGTCTATGCGGGTATTAGCAGAAGCAGAGTTACCGGAGCAAGAATGGGCCTCGCAGAGATTTGAACAGTTAGCATTACTGGATGAGAAGAGGATGAAGTCTTTACATCATATGCAGTTATACCAGAAGAGGCTGGCTCGAGCATTCAACAAGAAGGTGCGTCCTACCAAGATTAGAAATGGTGATCTGGTACTCAAGCAGTCAAAGCCGTCGATGACAGACCTGAGAGGAAAGTTCAGACCCAACTGTGAAGGACCCTACGTAGTCCAGAAAGTCAAGGGAAATAGGGCAGTGAGACTGTCAGATTTGGAAGGGAACGAGTTCACCGAGCCGATCAACGTGGATAGATTGAAGCAATATTTTACCTGAGGAAGAGAAGACCGAGCGATCACCGGGATAACTGGCGGAAGACCTAACCCAACAGAATAGGAAATTCATTCATGCATGCATGCATACACGTAACGTATTTGCATTTTTTTTTGTTCTGTTTTATATTTACAGGTTTCAAAAAGAAGGAGAAAGCGGCAAATGTAAGACAACCAGAATCAGCAGAGTAGCATCAGTATCAATTTCCGAAATGAATCCCAGGGTTGAGGCCCACATCAGTATCAGTTTCGGGAATGAATCCCAGGGTTGAGGCCCACATCAGCATAAGGTTCGGGAATGAATCCCAGGGTTGAGACCCACATCAGTATCAGTTTCGGGAATGAATCCCAAGGTTGAGGCCCACATCAGTATCGGTTTCGGGGATGAATCTCAGGGATGAGGCCCACATCAGTATCAGTTTTCTGGAACGGATCCCAGAGGACGAAGCCCGCATTATCAGCAGTTGAGAGGAAGAATTCCAGTGGAGTGAAAAAAAAATACAGAGAAAAGTCTTTGATGGTTAGGCATATATCTGGTGATGACATTGTTTGCTATAGGGCGAAACCTTAGAAACGATAAGTACGAGATGAGCTCTCATCCGGTATTCTGAGAGGTTGATCTAGGCTAGACTCGCGAGCACTTAATTACAGGATCTTAGCAGTAGAAGCCTGAGTAGTCGGCGAGATGACTAGTGGAAGAGATGGCGAATCTGTGAATGACCGTTTGCTTAGATGTCCATCCTGATTTACTTGTGTTACGATACGTGATATGGTTGGAAATGAAGAAAAAGTATCTGAAGAGGAAAAATAAACCACCTATAACCGATAAGCGTGAAGCTACCCATGGGCGAGTATTAGGACCACCATGAGGAGAAATGCTACCTTAAAAGGTAGGTGTGTTGAAAGAAAAAAAAAAAGAAAAGAAAAAAAGAAGTTCAAAATGAAAAGAAAAAAAGATGAAGAGACGAAAGAAAAGAAGAAGAAAACCATATCATGTTGAGTACAAAGAAGTAATTGCAGAGTATAGTCCAGACATCTAGGTTGGTTAGACCCACTGATCCAATTCTCTGAGACAAAATCATTGAGTTAGCTTACTTAAGGATTAAGCTGCGAAAGAACCTTGGCACACACACACTTGGAGTCTTGTTCAGATCATTCATTCAGACGGTTGGATTTGAGTGTATCAAGTACTTTGAAGGTTCTCTGGTTTCGACACGAAGCATCATTTGAGGACGAAAATATGTTTAGCTATCGAGATTATCTCGTGAGAGGCAGTATAGTATGTTGGCATGTAACATCACATCGAGAGATCTACCTTGACCTCATGAAAGCAGCAAAGAACAGAAATGTGAACCGAGACTAGGGGCGACCAGTCTCCCCTTCCTCATACAGCACGGTTCGGGAATGAACCATCACATCAGTAATGCCTCAGGAATGAGGTTTGGTATGTCGGGAATGGCATTTCGAGAATGGAGCACGGGTCGAGGCCCACATCAGTATCAGTTTGGGATGCGTCCCAGGGTTGAGGTCGACATCAGCAGTAGTTTTGGGATGCGTCCCAGGGTCGAGGCCCACATCAGTATCAGTTTTGGGATGCGTCCCAGGGTCGAGGCCCACATCAGCAGCAGTTTTGGGATGCGTCCCAAGGTCGAGGCCCACATCAGCAGTAGTTTTGGGATGCCTCCCAGGGTCGAGGCCCACATCAGTAGTTTTTGGGATGCGTCCCAGGGTCGAGGCCCACATCAGCATCAGTTTTGGGATGCGTCCCAGGGTCGAGGCCCACATCAGAAGTTTTTGAGATGCGTCCCAAGGTCGAGGCCCACATATCAGTTGCAGTTTTGGGATGCGTCCCAGGGTCGAGGCCCACTGCATCATCAGTTTTAGGATGCGTCCCAGGGTCGAGGCCCACACATCAATTGCAGTTTTGGGATGCGTCCCAGGGTCGAGGCCCACACATCAGTTGCAGTTTTGGGATGCGTCCTAGGGTCGAGACCCACTGCATCATCAGTTTTGGGATGCGTCCCAAGGTCGAGGCCCACACATCAGTAGCAGTTTTGGGATGAGTCTCAGGGTCGATAACCACTGCATCATCAGCACAGTTCAAGAACAAAGCCCATACTCGGTGGTTCGGGAACAAATCCCAGGGGTCGAAGCACCTCGCCACCATATCAGCTCAGTTCGGTAGTGATTCCTAGAGATCGCATCATCTTGCAGGGATGAACCTCGAGGTCGCAACACCTCACCACCAGATCAACTCAGTTCGAAGCAACATGCAAGTCAAGTGGCGGCTGGCGAGCCAGGTAAGTAAAAATGCATTGCATAACTTGATAGGATTGTCATTGTCACACACTACACAAGTCCATAAAACTGCCCAGAAAATCACCCTGTAACCACCAAAAAACTGTCACAAAAACTGCACTGCATCACCATCAAAAACTGTCTAGTAAACTGCACAACCACAACCAAAAACTGTCCTGAAAAACAGCCCCCCTTTTACCGTGAAATTGCACCCCAAACTGCACCTCATATCACCGAAAATACAGCCTGAAATTGCCCATATAATCACCAAAAAACAGCTTGAAACATCCCCTACAATTACCACTAAACACAGTCCAGAAAAACTGCACATCCACCGCATAAACTACACCACGAAACACAGCTCAAACAACCAAAAACATTGACCAAAAACAGCAGTAAAACAGAGGAAACGATATCCCAAAATAGCGAGGCAACGAAGGAAAATAACGAACCAGTAAATCGGAAAAGTTGCGGAGCATCAACCTTCCAACAACCGTGTAACTCACTTCCAAGAGGCGACTTAATGGGTTAGACCTGAGGGCACCCTTTTATTTATTCTCGTCCTTTTTTCTGTTATTTATTATTGTTTCTTCCATGCGTATTGTGGTTTATGTATGTTATGGCCATTGGATGAATGATTTTGTGTTATCTCTTACGGTATATCGGATGGAAACCCAGACGTAAATTCCGTAGCAGAATCCAAATGGACGGTAGTGCGGTCTGTACTTGGGATACAATTTCACGTACAGCTTGAGAAACGCACATATTTCGTTTCATCCAATCTTGTGTTTATCTAGTATTCATTAGAAATAATATGTTATTTTCATGATTGATTTAGGCATTTCTTTCATGTTAGGAATTTGATTATCTCTTTTTAATTTTTATGCTTAGACAATTATTATTTATTCATGTTTCCGCTTGCACTAATTTAATGTATCCATGAGATTGTGTGATTGCCGTCATTTCAACTTACTTTTATGCATGCAAACTTAGATATAGGTTATATGCAAACTTAGATATAGGTTGTATGCGAACTTAGATGTAGGTTATCTTGCGTATATGTTGCGTGGACTTGGTTATATTATTACACAAATCCATTCATTACAAGTGGCATAAGTAATGGACCATTCTGAACCCAACGGTTTGAGGTCTTCCCTTGCGAGGGGTGAGTGCGGCCTTGAATCATTTCCCAGTTCACACTGGGTGGTGACTCCATTTTATTTCTCCGGTTTAGTCCCCTGTGGGCTACTCCGTACTCCCGACCGGGCCGCGAGCCTGGAACAGCGTCGCCGATTTATGTGTCCTACAGCTACGCCTGACAAAGATTACATATTCCTTTACAGAATATTTTTGGAGAATTGGGTAGGCACGGTGCTTTGCTATAAGCCAACAATGTCTTGTAAATCGTTAAGAACGTGGTACCTGGTACGCACATATTCGGATAGTCCGATGACCGTATTTACTGCCAACATATCCAGAGATCTCTTGGGTCGCTTCCCGAAGATTCACCGATGAGATTTGACTCGAACAAGAATTAATCTGGATTAATTATGAGAGAGAAAATTAATCTGGGATTAATTATGGCAAGAATTAATCTGGGATTAATTGCGTCGAGAATTTATCTGGGATTAAATTCGTCGAGGAGGACAGAACGCGGTTAATTTGGATTTAATCAGTAAAATAAATTTAATAGTTAAATTGGATTTTTCTATTTAATTTATTTAATTGGGGTAAAATAATATATTAGATATATTAATTGAGATTAGATTTCAACGCGGAATTAAAATTGGATTTTAATTCAAGCGAACGAATTAATTTGGAATTAATTCGCGAGCGACTTTCGTAATAATTTTGTGAGGCACTATTATTTAATTAAATTGGATTTAATTATGTCGCGTCGGAAAATTCGTTTAATTGGATTAAGGGAACCCGAGCCCGAAGTGTGTTGAGCGAACCACTTGAATTTTGAATTTAAAGTGGGTCCCACCAACTTACATCAACTTGTCACTATTTGTGATGCAAGTGGTTGAGCTTATTCCACTAACTCAAATCAAAAGTGATGGAAGTGGTTGAATAAAATAAATTAGATTTATTCCAACACACCAACTAAGCATAAAAGGTTAATTGTTTTTTGAAAACAAGAACTATTCACATTTCTTCTCTCTTTCTTGCCTTGGCCGAACACCATTATCTCCCTTGGAGAGCAATTTTTCTTTCATTTGTTCTTACTAGCACATCAAGGAGTGAATCAATGTGATAGGGAAACTCACCCAAGTGTTGGAAACACTCAAGAAAGCTTGGAGCTTCTATCGAAATGCATAAAAAGTTTTGAAACTCATCTGATCAATATGAGTATTTGCCCAACTCTTTTGATTTTATTCACACACAAATCACTCTTATACGATCTTGGCATGTTCTAGGAACACTTACAAATTCACCCACCCGTAAATTATGACGACCACGGATAAACTCGCTGAATCATACAGGTCGAGGTCATTACATACGTATAATCCCTCTGTCACAGGTATCCGGGTTATCCCAGAGATATAAATATAAACATCAAATCTTTATAGATATAATCGTGTCGACGTATCTATTAGCAATCTTCTAAATAATACTCGGAACTTACTTCCGAAGTATACCACAACCATGGATTTAACAGATTGCTAATCATATAATGAATACATATGCCCATTACATATGACTGACGGATCCTATCTTGATACACATAGGATATCATGAGCATGAGTCCACACCCAATGAACAGGCGGAGGTCTGATCTAAATAGATAGGTGACATGACTTCCATCTAAGTGTGGAGGATAACTCATATATCCACAGTGGTATCTCAAGTCAAAGAATCACTTTACTACTCAACCCAAGAAGATTCCTATTGACGTTGGTGTACCATCTATTATGTAATCTTCGGTGAGTCATTCAGTGTTTATCAAATAAATAGATACACGTCTATACGAGTCTCCCGAGACTCATGGTTCATTGGGATAAACCATCAAATCAAGTCCGATATACGACATGTACTGGTCTCAACGGATTTTACTAATCGACCAGTGTCAGTAAATCTTGACCAGGAACTTAATTTGATAATATATTTCTAGTATTGATGCTTCCAAATGTCAATTACAAGCTACGTTGTAATTGCGCAGTACATTATATATTATCAGGTCTTTGTCTAATATGTATGTATCACTACACATGATTTAGTTTCAATCTAATGAATTAGATCGATTATATATAATAAAATACAACAGGTGCAACCATAAATAAGTAATATTATGGAAAAATATATTGCTCGTAATCATGAATCGGACATAAATACGATCCGGATTGGCGCTCCGAGCACCAACCCTAACAATTTCTCCCACTTACTCTAGTGCAATCCACGGTATCATATACACATCTGAATATGTATCACATGCTCATGGTCCTCAAGAACTCACATAGCGCTCAAAAGGTAGGCAACAACGAGTAGGTCCGCTATTACATATTGAGTTTGTCCAACAAACCCAATTTTTCCCCTTAGCTAGCATCATTCATATTTTTGTAGAAACTAAGTTCTACATCAATATGACTCAGATGCCACATCAATATTGTGCTTCAGCAACTAAGTTGTCTAAGTACTTACGGATCAAATCCAAAATACTATGTAGACAACCGCAAACACAACACTAATTATAAACTTCTAATCTACAAGGTCACTATGCAACTTCATAAGTCGATACTTCATAAGTTGCATCTAATTCCACTCACATAGTAGAATCATCCGTGACACTCCCACTGCATCTTTTCTGACTCTTTATGACGTAGTTTCTTTATGACGTAGTTTGTCTAACATCATAATTAGACTCAAAACTAATCTGACCCTAATGGTTGCGAATTTTATTTTCAATTAATTAGAAACTCGTTCTTAATATCTCAAAGATAATAAAGAACATGTTTCATGACACATCTTATGGTCTAGAGAGTATCAAAATAATTCGTAACAATTACGATTAAATTGATATCTTTTATCGCACTCAATATAATATTCATTATGCCATCATCCTATGATGCATAAGATTGATTAGACATTCTAATTAATATTTCTTTCGAAAAAAGGAATCGTCATTTACGAAAGATGAATATTATACATAAGACAGACACTAACTGTTAAACAGTTATACTAACTATCATACATATAGTCTTGTTGTGTCCTTTATTAGATCATATCTAATGTACGATTAATATGAGTATCTCATAAGTCTCTTAGTTTTATATCTTATATAAGACTTTATATCAAATATAATCACTGCTTTCACGGAGAAAATAAGACTGAGGTAAACCTTTTTACCTCATAAACATCTCATTATTACATTAATAATGATAATGTCATTATGATGTAAAATACTAGAAAGAAATTTATACGCTCCCATTAACCCTTCTATCTCATATGTATTCTCTATGCTTTGATAAAATCAGACAATCTGACTGATATCAAAATTAGAAAACACAAATTTCCAAAAAGCTCATTCGAGTCTATAATAGGCTCAATAAGCTAATATACTAAATTGTAATCTTAGCATAATACAAACTCCAGGGCCATTCCAAAACGAACTCTTCAAACTAAGAAATCACAATGGATCTCTTATCTGAAGAAATCATTTAGAAACGCCACTTTGTATTCTTTAGCTAAAATGTACAATTTAATATCATCATTAACCAATAGATTTTAAATTGTTTAATCAGTGCGACTAGAGACAAGTTACCTCAGAATCTACAATAGATTGATGAGTATAACTTTTCTCATTGTCATACTATAAAGGTCAAACCTTTAATAAGCTCACTGTGCTTTTGCTGCGTAAACCATTTGCACATTTTATGAACGATTCATAATGAAAGCTCAATCAAGTTCCAAACTTGATCGTAGTATGCTATGAACAATCTTAGATCTATGGTTTAATGTTAATTTCCGGATTTGATATCAAATATCTTTCCCACTGTAAGTTATAGGATAATTTTCTTCGATAAGAAAACAACATAACCATTAAGTATCAAATACTTTGTGAATGATTCTGACATCCTATGGCACTTATATGGAAGTAATTAAAGGGTATTTTCATCTTATTAATTATGTAGTTCCATTTCTAGTTTATCACTCTCACATTTGACTTCAATAAGTCAAGTTTTTTCTATAATGGTCAACATCAAATGTTACTCACTAAGTGATAAAACAATTTTATTACTCGTGATCGTAGAAACGATATTCTATCAAATAGAATACAATATTCTATAAGATAGAATAAATGATAAACGTATACTCGGACCTCCAAGACGCAAGTACTATCGATTATATAACCATTATACAAAAGAAAGATTCAAATCTCAAACATTTCGAGATTCGAATTTTCTACTTATACATATCATATATGTAACTGTAGAAACAAATGGAACAGTAATTAAAATGATGAAATAGTATTACTGGAGCATATCCCCAAGAGTATTGAAACTAATTCGGTAACACTCGATATCAAACTAATTAAATCGTATAAGATTCGATTTCTCCCACTAACCAATTTCATTATGATGGAATCGTAAAAGATTAATATTGAGTAAGAATTGTATTCATTAAATAACCTTAGAACTGATCGCCTTAAATTCATTTGTTTAATCATATCAAACATCTTTGAACAATTCAAAGACTCACGATGAATTTTAAAGATACAGTTTTCAAAACTTCAAATGGAATATCTTTGAACCAATCAAAGTATTATATCTGCGATTCATTAGAAACACGTAACTAAGTCATGACGATTCATTGACTAAGTTACGAAGTAAATAAAACTACCTTAAGCAATTTACAACTCATTAAAGTAAATACATCAAATGTATCAGTTTAATAAATTTTCTGGTCCAATGACAATCATTGGTTAAATGAGATTTAATCACCTTCCTGAATACAATATTCATTAAATGGATAGGGATATGTGATGTGATCTTGTATCAGACCATCCTTTACCATATGGAATAAGTATCTAATACTTATGTGATAAAATCTCATAAAATAATGTTCTAAGTTATTTACTTAACCGGATATTTTCTTAATGTTTATCTATTCGTTAATGACACTACTAGTAGTTTTAAAATATGTAACAATTGTTTACAGAGAACAAATAACTATCCAATAGTCGCAAGTTCTGATATCAAATATCAAAACAATCATTCAACAATATTTTAAACAACTAGACGCGAGATCTGATATCCAATATCTACAGTTTTTCGTATTGTGAAAATCGATATTTTCTATACATAACTATACACATCTTCTTTCTTTAGCTTTATTATTTATCTTCAACTACTTACAACATTTGCAAATAATTGAAAAGCAAATAGTGTCTGACACGTGACCACTGAATGTCACTAAAGCCAAGAAACGTCATTATCAGATAAACAAATAACTAATGGGATTTTCTTAATGCAGTGAAGAATCTCGAGACATGAACCTGTTGGAGTCAAATCAGGGAGGCGCAGCGGAAGAAACGATGTTCGGGCGAAATCGTAGTTTAAAATTTTTAAACTTACGAATAAATTATTTAATATCCAATATTAATAATTCATTCATACTTCACCTAAACTTATTTATTCGATATCATATAACGACATAAATAATATAGAAACACCGCGAAACTTTTGCGAAAACGTTTTTCCGCAAAATAACATAAAACATGTTTCCGGCCGAACCGACCGACCAATGCACATGGGGACTGCCTAGGTCAGCCCCAAGAACATTTGGATAGTTCGTGGGCTGCTCGAACAGTGCCCAGTTCACTGTTTGGATAACTGTTACCCGGTAACACCGTTTTCACCGTTTTCGCGTATTTTCACTCCGAAACAATTTCCGATAAATATTTTTCTTAGGCAATTAAAATAAACCAATTTATTCTAATTACTCAATAAATAAAAACTGAATTTTTATCTAAAAAATCAGATTTATCATTAATTGATGTGAGACTCTTACACTTTGCAAATCAATCATTTTAGTCATTAAATTGTCAAAAACATATTTAATTGATTCCAAATCAATCCCAAAATAATTTATACATGTCAAATACATGAAATTATAATTTTCAACTCAAATCCCAAACTTTTCCAGAATTGCCGAAACAGCCCAGATATTTTTATTAATTACAATTTGGCTCAATTTGTTCAAAACACATCAAGATCAAATCCAATCAATCCCAAATTTAACATACATTAAATTATATCATATATACGAAAAGTCCCAAAATTGGAATAGGTTTGGAAACCCAATTTCATAAATTACTCAAATTACACAATTTACATTAAATTGAATAAATTCAACACTTTAATCAATCAATTACCACACCAATCAAGTCTCACCATCATGAAATTAATCAAGAACAATTCTAGGTTAATTATGAATGGCTAATCAACTCTAGAATGACAACTTAGATTACAAATTAATCTTATAAGTTTGCTTACACTAATAAGCTTATAAATTAAACATACATGCTAATCACATCCAACAAGCTTTAAACACATATAATTACAAACCCAAAGAGTAGAGACATCAACTTAGCAACACAAATTGAAGCTAAGATAAATTGAAACAATTTTCATGTAGAAGAAAAAGTGAAATTACTTACAAAATTCAAATTTTGTTTAGTTTCCTTTCTTTCTTCAACAAATGCTCTCAACTCTCTTTGTAAATATTTATGAAACTTGTCTAAGTGTAAAAAATGAAACAAAATAATTTTTGTTAATCAAAAACCCTCATGCCCGAATTTTGACACAAAACATTAAATAACAATTATTCAATTTTTGTTTAAATTCTATTAGTCCACAATTCACTTTAATAAAGTAACATTTTATCTTTAATATAGTGATAAAAAATGTGTTCCAATAATAACAAGTCATTTCCTAAAGAAATCATTACTAAAGATATTTAATTACTAATGATATTTACTTTATTAATTAATTTAATTATTTAACAATTAAATAATAAATATAAATATCTTAAATATATGTATTATATTTACATTAAATATCTCAAATACATATATTAATGATATATGTCAAATTGTTGGACAATTATGACCCATAGTATCACTATTTATAAAAGACATTGTGTTTTTGTACAAATTAACTATGTGACAAAATGAAATTATTATTTTATCATTATTATAATTGGATTACTTGGATATATATATATATATATATATATATATATATATATATATATATATATAATGATAAAAGTCCATATGGTTAAATCGGATTAATAAGATATGAGAGTCGTAGCATTATCGAGACTGTACATTGATAATGCGGAATAGACTAGTATTACATTTGTGCGCGTTATGGAAGCTTAACGGTATAGTTCTAATATATTTAGGTATTGGATACTTATGCAAGTGTGATAAGAGGTTCTGTTAGCCGTTGGATCAGGAACAGTTTCGCTCTGGATAGACCCACTCGGAATCCCATTGGTAGTATGACTATGTGTCTATGGGAATCCGAATCAGGGTAGGTGTATGTGATCTTTAACCTGAGACTTACATCGCTATTACTTGCGACAATCAGTTTACTTTGATATTGGTCGTCCGGAGCTTTAATAGGTTCTGTGTACGCCTGTATTAGGTTTACTGAGAATCGTAGTGTATTGGATGTGATGTCAAGATGGGAGTATCACTTCAGTTATATGGAGATGATGGTCACACAGGATACGGTACTAGTACTTTTAAAAGCTACAACTATCGGGAAAGTATGACTAGGTCATGACTTTCCGATTACAGAGACTAGTCACGCGGGATCCGATATATGCTTCGTACGGGGCAGACACAGAGCCAACCCTAGGCCTAGCATGTGACATCTGATACTAGATCGTATTACGCATTACATTGTTTTACTACGCCTGATACATATAATATTCCTCAATGGATATTTCTAGAGAATTGGGTAGTCACGGTGCATTGCTAGAAGCATGTTGGGAAGCGGCCGCGAGTGAGCAGCAGAAAATTAAATTATTTAAATTATGATGCCGCTATCCCTTTGCCCAATACCCATTTGTTTTGATTATTCTACAAGCCTAGGCATGTTACTATATATTCTAAGCATAAAAACTCATAAAATATGCAAAGAACATAAACCTAAACATGCTAACTATCATAAGACCTCTAATTAAAATAAAGAAAGAAAAAGACTTACTTGAACCGAAGACTCCTCCAATCCTCCCTCCAATCTACAAGCTTTTCTCGAACTCAGCAAGATCTTCCACATTCCAAAGAGCCACCCAAGTGTGTGGCCTCCAAAGATGCACACACCAAAGCCAAAACACAATGGCAAGACTACGCCTTGAGTGCACGGGTATTTTGCCCTTGGTGCTAGCCTAGGCAAATACCTCAAAACTTTTAACTCGAGGTTCCTCTAGTCAATTAGACATAAGGATCCTCAAAATCAGTGGCTTACTCTTAAACTTTAGAGTTGCTCACTTATATAAACCCAATATATGAAAGGTTTTGGTGTAGCAAATTTGTGAAGAATTCTTTGGGTTTATATAGTGCTCCAAAGAAAAAAAAAATTTAATTAAGAATCCGATGTGGGATAAAAGCTAATTTAATCTTAGCCATTGGATCTTAATTTAGTGGTTTAATTAGATTATAAAACTCTAATAAGAGTTTGGGCTGAATTGGAATTCAAAACAAATAAAATTTTTTTTTACTATTCATGTTACTACTGTTGGGAAGCGGCCGCGAGTGAGCAGCAGAAAATTAAATTATTTAAATTATGATGCCGCTATCCCTTTGTCCAATACCCATTTGTTTTGATTATTCTACAAGCCTAGGCATGTTACTATATATTCTAAGCATAAAAACTCATAAAATATGCAAAGAACATAAACCTAAACATGCTAACTATCATAAGACCTCTAATTAAAATAAAGAAAGAAAAAGACTTACTTGAACCGAAGACTCCTCCAATCCTCCCTCCAATCTACAAGCTTTTCTCGAACTCAGCAAGATCTTCCACGTTCCAAAGAGCCACCCAAGTGTGTGGCCTCCAAAGATGCACACACCAAAGCCAAAACTCAATGGCAAGACTACGCCTTGAGTGCACGGGTATTTTGCCCTTGGTGCTAGCCTATGCAAATACCTCAAAACTTTTAACTCGAGGTTCCTCTAGTCAATTAGACATAAGGATCCTCAAAATCAGTGGCTTACTCTTAAACTTTAGAGTTGCTCACTTATATAAACCCAAGATATGAAAGGTTTTGGTGTAGCAAATTTGTGAAGAATTCTTTGGGTTTATATAGTGCTCCAAAGAAAAAAAAATTTAATTAAGAATCCGATGTGGGATAAAAGCTAATTTAATCTTAGCCATTGGATCTTAATTTAGTGGTTTAATTAGATTATAAAACTCTAATAAGAGTTTGGGCTAAATTGGAATTCAAAACAAATAAAATTTTTTTTTACTATTCATGTTACTATTGTTGGGAAGCGGCCGCGAGTACGCAGCGGAAAATCAAAATTATTATGCCGCTTTCCCTTTACCCAAGACCCATTTGTTTTGATTATTCTACAAGCCTATGCATGTTACTATATATTCTAAGCATAAAACTCATAAAACATCCAAAAAACATAAACCTAAACATGCTAACTATCATAAGAACTCTAATTAAAATAAAGAAAGAAAAAGACTTACTTGAACCGAAGACTCCTCCAGTTCTCCCTTCAATCTAAAAGTTTTTCTCGAACTCAGCAAGCTTTTCCACGTTCCAAAGAGCCACCCAAGTGTGTGGCTTCCAAAGATGCACACACCAAAGCCAAAACTCAACGGCAAGACTACGCATTGAGTGCACGGGTATTTTGCCCTTGGTGCTAGCCTAGGCAAATACCTCAAAACTTTTAACTCGAGGTTCCTCTAGTCAATTAGACTTAAGGATCCTCAAAATCAGTGGCTTACTCTTAAACTTTAGAGTTGCTCACTTATATAAACGCAAGATATGAAAGGTTTGGTGCAAAAATTTGTAAAGAATTCATTGGGTTTATATAGGTGCTCCAAAGACAACAAAATTAATTAAGAATCCGATGTGGGATAAATGCTAATTTAATCTTAGCCATTGGATCTTAATTTAGTGGTTTAATGAGATTATATAACCCTAATAAGAGTTTGGGCCGAATTGGAATTCAAAACAAATAACAAATTAAAAAAATTTACTATTCACGTACTATTCACATTACTATTCATGTTACTATTCACATTACTATTCATGTTTTTATTTATTTATTCCAATTCCCAAAGTGCCCCTATCGTCATTCACCAATCCCTAAGCCACTATGGAACCTCATAAATGATCTGTTCAATAATTAAACACATTGAACCATTTATGAACAATTCCTAAAGCAATCATATATGCTGTTAAATTTGTACTGTGCACTGTTAACCGTTGATTTCGACTTTATTGTGTGTGACCTTTTGGGTTCCCCTCAAGTTGGACATGAAATGAATCGTGATAATTTAATCGAACATAAACTATCCTCCGATCAGATGGTCGTTCGATTTCAATGACCAAGGTTGACATCTAGCAACATGCCAAGGCCCCCAAATGAGAAGGAAAGATATATATACCTATTCTGTATGTGATTTACATATGATACGGTCTCTCGCCTCACTGTATCCCCACCGTTTGACCTAGGGTATGGATAATGTCTACCCATATAGTCAAATGTTTGATGTTAATAGTGTCATGAATCGTGCTAACCCAAGAATCTCACATGATTCTTTCGCTGCGGCCACAGTCTCAAGCACTGATCACACATATCAACCCGCAAACTGGAATACTACTCTTATAAGAAAATATTATCCGAGAGAGTGGCGATTCTCTGTTGTATCTTTACAAACTTCATGTGTTTCAACAAATGACCCAATCATACCCTTATGACCGATATTTTGAACTGGGGAAGGAGAATGTCAAAGTTATTTGATCCACATATAAGATTATAAAGACCTCAAGTCTAATGACTAGTCATACAATTGATACATGAAAGTTCTCACTGACATATGGGATAAACACTCCATGTGAAAACTTTCAGCGGTCATTTCGATGGACACGAGCAACTCATACATCCATGTGATACACCAAGTGGATGGATCTCTGCTAGTGGCCTATGAGATCGACTACCCCACTTAAGGGCAGATCATATCATCATCCCAGTCTCTCCACTTTGTGAACGCCCAGATTATTCACAAAACTATGACTAGAAACGTTTAAGAGTAATGATTCTAATAAGGCGTGGAAGCCATCATCTCATTACTCCAAGGGCTTTATTACAGTGTTTGATGATTCATATAAGTTATGTAAGACACGTATAATAAAGATGGCCATTTTATTAATTAATGAAAATATTACAAATACATGTACATATAATCCATCCACAAGTTGGGTATAGGGCATATCCATAACAATCTCCCACTTGCACTATAGCCAACTAGTATGAATCTGGACATCATACTCTCGGGTGTGCCTATCATGCTTTTGTTGAGTCAGCCCTTTAGTCAGAGAATCTGCAAGATTATCTTCTGTGGGTATTTTCTCTATAATAACTTCTTTTCTCTCAGCAATCTCCCTGATGAGATGAAATCGCATGAGTACATGCTTGGATTTCTGGTGGGACCTTGTTTCTTTGATTGAGCAATGGCGCCCGTGTTGTCACAGTACATCGTGACGCCATTCTTTATCGCGGGAAGCACTTCCAGCTCCGTAATGAACTTCTTTATCTAGACTGCTTCTTTAGCTGCCTCAGATGCTGCAATATACTCGACTTCAGTGGTGGAGTCCGCTGTAGTTGACTGCTTTGAGCTTTTCCAACTGACAGCATCGCCATTCAAAGTAAACAGATAGCCTGTTTGTGATCTGCTGTCATCCTATCGGTCTGAAAGATTGCATCACATTAACCAATGATATTCATCTCAGAACAATCTCTGTATGTCAAAAACACATTCTTAGTTCTTCTGAGATACTTGAGGATTGTTTTGACAGCTGCCCAGTGTTGCTCACCAGGATTTGCCTGATACCTGCTCGTTATGCTAAGAGCATAAGAGACATCAGGTCTTGTACATAGCATGGCGTACATGATCGATCTTATTACTGAAGAATAAGGGATCCTACTCATACGCTCTCTATCTGAAGGAGTATATGGACATTGCTCCTTAGATAATTTGATTCCATGACAAGTAGGTAAATTACCTCTTTTGGAATCTTCCATTTTGAATATTTTCAAAACTTTATCTATGTACTTAGATTGAGAAAGTCCTAACAACCTCTTACAGTAGATCTTAATGCTGAGGATGTAGGCTGCTTCGCCCAAATCTTTCATGAAGAAATTCTGAGATAACCATTGCTTGGTGGCTTGCATCATGGGAATATCATTCCCGATGATTAATATGTCATCGACATATAATACAAGAAATACAACAGCATTCCCACTACTTTTCCTGTAAACACAAGGCCCGTCTACATTTTTGATGAAGTCAAATTCTTTGATTGTCTCATCAAATTGTATATTCCAGCTTTTAGAGGCTTGCTTGAGTCCATAAATGGATCGTTTAAGCTTGTATACTTTATTATGATCATCCTTAGATGCAAACCCCTCAGGTTGTGTCATATAGACTTCCTCTACGAGGTTCCCATTAAGGAAAGCATTTTTGACATCCATCTGCCAAATCTCATAATCAAAGTGTGCAGCTAGTGCCAGTAAAATTCGAATGGACTTTATCATTGCAACAGACGAGAAGGTTTCGTCATAGTCAATTCCTTGGATTTGTCTATAACCTTTCTCCACCAACCTAGCCTTATAGTTTTGGATGTTGCCTTCTGCATCAGTTTTATGCTTGTAAATCCACTTGCAGCCTATGGATTTTATCCCTTCAGGTGCATCCACCAAGTCTCAGACTTGATTATGATACATAGAGTCTATTTTGGATTTCATGGCCTCAAGCCACTTGACTGAATCAATGTCACACATTGCTTCGTCATAACTGGTGGGATCGTCATTATCAATGACCTGATCATGTTCCTCATCAATATGGAAACCATATCTTTCAGGCTCATGTCTTTCCCTACCAGACCTTCTAAGTTCATAACCTTGTGGTTGTTCCGTCGCTGCCCTTTTGAGGGGCTTGGGGTTTATTTCTATGTTAGTTTTTTCTTTTCATACCTCATCGAGGTCAAGTCTACTCCCACTATGTTTCTTGAGAAGGAATTCATTCTCTAGAAATTTAGCATTTCGTGAGACAAATGTTCTTTGTTCATTTGGGACGTAGAACACGTATGCTATTGAGTTCAAGGCATATCCTACAAACTTACATTTAACTGCCCTATCATCCAATTTGTTAGTTTGTGTGAGCTTAACATATGCGTCACATCCCCAAACTCTTAGATAACTAAGACTAGGACGTTTCCCAGACCATAACTCATATGATGTTTGACTAGCAGTCTTGGAAGGAACTTGGTTTAGTAGTAGTGTTGCATTTTCTAAAGCAAGACCCCAAAATGAAAGAGGTAGATCCGTGTCTGGCATCATTGATCAGACCATATCTAATAATGTCCGATTTATCCTTTCGGAGACCCCATTATGATGTGGAGTTCCCGGAGGTGTCCACTGGGAAACAATGCCATTTTTTCTCAAGTAATCTTGAAATTTGTCGCTTAAGTATTCACCACCTCGGTCAGACCTTAGTGACTTAATACTTTTATTAAACTGGTTTTCTACTTCAGCTTTGAAGACTTTGAATTTCTCAAAGGCTTCAAATTTATACCGTATAAGGTACACATACCCATATCGCGAGTGATCATCGATAAAGGTAATGAAGTAGAAGAATCCACCTCTAGCGGTGACTGACATTGGTCCACATACATCAGAGTGTATGAGTTCTAATGTCTCCGCTGCACGCTATTTTTTACCTTTGAAGGGTAATTTGGTCATTTTACCAAGTAAACAAGACTCACAAGTTCCATAAGGTTAATATTTGAAGGGTTTGAAATACCCATCCTTATGTAGCTTAATTAATCTTGTTTCATTGATATGACCTAAGCAACTGTGCCATAGAAGTGATTCATTGAGATTATTCGAGTTAACGTTGTATATATTAGAGGTTGAACATTCTTTGTTAGTTTGTAAGACATATCACTACAAGAATTAGACCATTTAGCGTCGAATTATTTCGACGCCATAAGTGACTATTTCGACGCAAATTATATTTAGCGTCGAAAAAATTAGACGCAAACAATGGACGATAAAATGTCGACGAAAACCAATTTTAGCGTCGAAATAAATAACTGCGACGCTAAAAACAGTATTCTGCTGCGTCCAAGTTATTTCGACGCTAAAGTAAATTGTTCGACGCTATATTGTATATTTGGCGACGAAATGTATCGACGCAAAAATTCTCACTTTTAGCGTCGAAATGTGTCGACGCTAACGTATATTAAAAAAGTATTATATGTAAGCTTACAGCGACCATTGTTGTTACTATTAGCGTCGAAACATTTCGACGCTAAAAGTGAATTTTGGCGTCGAAACTTGTCGAGGCTAACGTATATTAAAAAAGTATTATATGTACCTATTTTTGATACTATTAGCGTCGAAATATTCGACGCTAAAAGTAAAAATTTTATTTTTAAAAAATTATTAATTTACTTAATTTTTGTCTAAAATATTTAATTTAGTTGAAAAAAATGTAATTAATGACGAAATATTATATTGAAATTTGTTTTAGAAAAAAGAAATATTATATTAAATTTATTTGTTCAAAATGTTTATACAAAACCAAATATAAAATTAATTGCTACTGTGATGGAGGGACGCTCGAGCCCGATGCACCATAACTCATTGAGGCCTCGAACATCTGACGGAAAGCCAGCAGTTGCTGTTCCAACTGCTCCATCTTCTTCTCGTGGTCCACCGTGACCTGTTGTAGCTTCTCCTTAGTCTGTTGCAGCTCGTCTCGGGTGCTGGCTAACTCGTCTCGAAGAGATACATTGTCCGAATTACCACTATTGCGTGCAGATGACGTTGGCTTCTTACGAGTGCCAAGACCAACGTTGTAAGCTGTCTGATTCTTGAAAACCAATTGCGACAGCTGCTCATCTGGTATGGGGTCGGTCTCTGTCTCCTGAGTTTGATGTTGGAGTTCCATCATTTCGTTCTGTTTCAAAAAATAAGTTAATATTAGAATTTGAGAAAAAATTTAACATATATAATATTAATTATTTTATTTTAAAAACTGAAACTTACATAGCAGCGTTCGGCTTCTTCATTTATCCATTTCTTCTTGTCATTGTAATGCGTCACACGGAAAAAATCTGGAAATGATTGCACCTCACCTGTGTTACTCTGTTATAAACATAAAATAAATTCAATATTATTCCAGATAGTAAAAACAATTAACTGTTAAATTTTACGTTAGGATATATTTACCTCAGAATGTTCGGCACGATGTTGGATAAATGGCTTCGAACCTGCACGGTGGTTAAAACGCAAGTGACTTCGATTTTCCGCATTTGCGTGACATTTATCCTGTATTCACCAACACTGTAAGTACCGAAAACAAAGACAATTATAAATTTACGTTTATTTCAAAATTTACCTCGTGTTTTTTGCTAGACCAAAGCTCACATAAGAATGTCCAATCTTGTTCCTCTATAAAATCAGGCTTGTGTTGTGGAGCATTTGAAGGTCCATGTTCGTCGAATATTGGTTTCAGGACTTTTGTTCTATAATCTTTATAACTTTTCCCCATGTGGTAGTCAATATATTGTTGGACATTCACTTGGGTCAGATCGAACTCGAACCATTCCTACATGAAAATTCGAGTAAAAATAAGTATCAAATAAAAATGTTAAATAACAAACAATATCGAAAACTTACAAGTAGCGAAGGGAATAGCTGGTCATTTTTGTCTCCCACGGTATCTTTCTCCAAGATACGTAGTTTTGGGGAGCTTCATATCGAGCTGTAGCTCCTATGGCTGTATTAAACGCTGAATTATGTTGTCCGACTTGAGTGTGTCCATCATCTGATATCTCTATCCGAATACGGCCGTGAGCCTTAACGTACTTAGCCAACCCCAGGCCACGGGTGCGTCCTCGACCCTTCACTGTACTGGACTCACCTGTGCTAGCAGAGAAATCACCAGGGCCAGTTGCCCTTGTTGATGTAGATGGAGTCGCGGTAGCCCGTTTGCGATTGCCTGGTGCCATCTGCAAAACCCGTCGCATTAGCGTCATCAAATTCCAAAGTTCTTATACATATACATACATATCCATACAAGTCAATACAACTTAACAAAAGCGCTTATCACATCGAATGCTCACTTTCGTAAGTTTCGAATTCCAAAACACATACAAACATTCCAAAACACATACTATATATACTATATGAACTTTCGAATTCCAAAACACATACAAACATTCCAAAACACATACTATATATACTATATGAACTTTCGAATTCCAAAACACATACAAACATTCCAAAACACATACTATACTATACGAAGTTTCGAATTCCAAAACACATACTGTACTAAATGGACGACGAAGTTAAACGGAAAACAATCGGGGGCTGCCTGTTCTGCCCAGAATTCTGGGCAGAACAAGCAGCTGTTCTGCCCAGAATTCTGCCAGTCCCCGTCCCTTTAATTCGTCGATCATCATCTTCATTCATTATCATATTCGTCCCTCTAATTTCGACAAAATCATCATCAAGCATCAACAATAATCATCAACATTCATCAACAAAATCATCAACAAAATCATCAAAATCATCAACATTCATCAACAAAATCATCAAAATCATCAACAACAATCATCATCAACAAGCATCATCATAAACAATAATCATCATCATTCATCATCAACAAGCATCATCAACAATAATCATCATCATTCATCATCATCAACATCATCATCATCAAGCATCAAATAAAAATTAAAAAGTGAGACTCACCTTAAATTTGTTGCTTGCAATGTGTATAAGCCGAGAATTGCAGGAAGGTTGGGCGAATTTGGGTCGTTTTACGCAGAAGAGAAGAGGTCTCTGGTTTTAGGGATTTGAACGACATTTAGCGTCGAATTTACAGTCTTTTAGCGTCGAACAATTCGACGCTAATAATTAGGCGGTCAATTAAAATTTAGGGTTATTTTTCCGGGAAATTAAATTTTCATATTTAGCGTCGAATAACAACATTCGACGCTAATATAACCTTTAGCGTCGATATAAATTCAGTTTAGCGTCAACAATTTCGACGCTAAAAAATTGGCGGTTTATTAAAAATTTTGGGTTTTTTTCCGGGAAATTTAAGACATTTAGCGTCGAATAATTTCGACGCCAAATGTAAGGCATTTGGCGTCGAAAGTTATATTTTGACGCTAAATGTGTATCATTAAAAATAAAAATTGAAAACAAATATATCATAGTTATACTATTAATCATTACGTTAATATTTCAATCATATCTAAAGCGTAATTAAAATCAACAACCATACATTAATCCATATAAATTATTCATCCATTACAAAATACTGTAACTTCATAATTAATCACTATTATCGTCGGTATTTGAGGATTCGTGACTGGAATCGAAGTCATCTTCAGTGTCAAATTGTTCTTCACTTGCTACTTCAACGCTCACTTCAGAATGAGGAATTAGCTCAACGTCTGTACTAGCTCGAGTTAATGTGATATTTTCAGGAACGTTGACAGTTGGTCCAACAAATATCTGTTCAGGAACTTCAAAATTGCCCGAGACTTCTTGTGTTTCATCTGATATGTCAACTCTATCTTTCTCCTGCGTGTCCCAAATGGCCCTATGTTGTAACTTTTCTACCACCATCCATCCAGTTCCTAACTTAGGATCAGGTATATATATCACTGAACGTGCTTGGGTACAAAAAATGTATGGATCATTCTTGTACCAACAACGTTGAACATTAATTGACGTGAGATGATTACTAACTTGAATTCTCCTCTTTCTGGCATTAGTGTCAAACCACTTACATTGGAATAGCACAGTATGTCGTCTGGGTCGATATATGAACTCAATGACCGATTGCAATACGCCGTAGAAGTCAATTACATCCGAGCCGTGTTCTCCTTGGACTACAACCATTCCAGAATTTTGAGTCACATGATTAACATCTCGCTGTTCGGTATGAAATCTAACTCCGTTGACAATACATCCACTGTACTCATACGCCTGCATTTGAGGCCCATAAGCCAAAGAAACCAACGAGGATTGCGAGTCCAATTGACCATTTTCCACTTGATTAATAATCTGACAATGAAATATATGTGTTAATATAACAAACTGAAATGTCTAATGTTAGGATCAAAATAAATAAAAAATATTATAACTTACAGTTGTCTCAAACCATTTAGGAAATTCTTTTTTGTGGGTTTCATCAACATTATGGTCACCAGCAATTTGTAGCATTGTTAGATGTTGCCTACAATAAATTATCACGGTTAATGTATGGAAAAAATTCAGTAATGATGCACCAGAAAAACTTACATTAAATACGGTTGCACTTCATCACAATTACTCAATATAAACCAATGCGCACGTTGAACTTCCTGACGGGTTAGTAATTTGACACCTACTGCCCCCCAAATGGTCTGTAATTTTGACGGAACACTGTGATCTCTTGGCTATTACTTGCGCATCTCCATCATAATTTCGTGGCCGACGATTGAAATGAGTTTCAATATTCTGCATGTACATGGAACAAAATGTTATTGCTTCATTTATTATAACAGCTTCAGCTATTGAACCTTCAGGTCGTGCCTTGTTTTTGACATATTGTTTGTAATCTCCCAAAGCTCTGCAGATATGACAACAAGTTTGCATTAACACTAAATTCTATGCAAAAACAAAAAAACGGTTACAAATTTTCTTATATAAAACTGTATATATATATATATAGTACCTCTCAATGGGATACATCCATCTGTAATGGACAGGACCTCCCTTTCTAGCTTCATCCGGTAAATGCACAGCCAGATGTACCATGACATCAAAGAAAGCGGGTGGCAAAATTCGCTCCAGCTTGCATAGGATTATCACGATTCCTCGCTCAAGGTCGTCAATAACAGATGTGCTTAATGTCCTCTGACACAATTGTTTAAAGAAGCCACATAGATCAAGTACGGCGTCGCATACATTCGGGGGGAGATAAGGTCGAATGCCAACAGGAAGGAGAATCTCGAGCAGCACATGACAATCGTGACTCTTTAATCCCGTTATTGTATCATCTCTGACCCAACGCCCAATATTGGATGCATAATTATCAGGGAATTTAACCATTTTCAGCCAATCACAGAATGATTTTCTCTCCGATTGATTGAGCACATAACTAGCAGGAGGCTTAATAAAACCTCGAGAGGAGTCTTGTAAATGCAATTCACTGCGAATTCTAAGATCTTGTAGGTCCAATCTAGCATTTACAGTGTCTTTTGTCTTACCCGGAATATTGAATAGTGTACCCACTAAACTCTCACAAATATTTTTCTCTATATGCATTACATCCAAATTATGTCGCAAACTCAGAGTCCCCCAATATTCTAACTCAAAGAAAATACTTTTTCCTGTCCAATTCAACTCTTCAGGTAACCGTTTTCGATTTTTATCTCTATTATTAGGATGTTTACCTGGTGTGCTGTCTTTGAGATGTTGATGTTGGGAAAGTATGTCAAATGCAGACAATCGATTGGGCTTACTCTGAGGTTCATGTTGCCCGTTAAATAATTACTCCTCCGCCAAGGATGACTCGACTCAAGAAATCTCCTGTGCCCCGTGTATCCGATTTTATTCCGTAATCGTTGCGAAGGTGTATGATCCGCACAAACTGGACATGCCATGTATCCCTTAGTGCTCCATCCAGATAATGAACCATAGGCTGGAAAATCATTAATGGTCCATAATAATGCGGCATGCATCTGAAAATACTGCTCTGAAGCTGCATCATAGGTATGCACACCCACATTCCATAATGTTTGTAACTCCTCGATCAATGGTCTCAAGTAAATATTTATATCTTTACCAGGTGAACGTGGACCAGGGATAAGCAATGACATAAACATGAACGGATCCTTCATACATTTCCATGGAGGTAAGTTATATGGAATGACAATAACGGGCCAGATGCTATAAGAGTTGTACATATTCCCAAATGGGTTAAAACCATCAGAGGCAATACCTAACCTGACATTACGGGGGTCCTCAGCGAAACGAGGGTACATGTCATCAAATTCCTTCCATTCGGTTCCGTCCGCAGGATGTCTAAGTATGCCCTCCGCACCGATCCTCTTTTCATGATGCCACATCATATCAGTCGCTGTGTGTCGTGACATGAACAATCTCTGCAGCCTGGGCGTTAAAGGGAAATATCGCAATATCTTTTGAGGCACTTTCTTCCCCATACCACGGACTTTGTACCGACTTTCACCACATATCGGACAATGTTCAAGTGATTCATACTCGGCACGAAATAATACACAATCAAACTTACAAGCATGAATGGATTCATACCCCATTCCCAGATCACGCAACATTTTCTTTGCCTCGTAGTACGACTTAGGCAATTCGCTTCCAACCGGTAACATTTGGGCCAGTAACTCTAACATCATATCGATACTTTTGTTGGTCATTCTGTTGATCACTTTAAATGTAATAATTTCACAACGAAATTCAAGATCGACATTCCAGCACCTTCGAATGGAATTTTTTTTGCCTCATCAAGTAGTTCACTAAATAATTTTGATCATTTCCACTTAACACTGGCATGTCGCCACTAACACTATGACCAAGTTGTGGACCTTGTAAGTCATGCAAAATATCGGCGATCTCATCGTTTGCAGGTTGATTGTAACTACTGCTCCCTTCACCGACATCATAAAACCGTGACTGAATGATACTGCTCACCGTGATAAATCCACGTACGGTAAGTTGGTGATATTCCTGGCATGTATAAATGATTATGAACTTCATCTAACCGCTTCCTTTTCCTATTCAAACAATTTGCACATGGACAACGAACACGACCTTCTGCATCAATGTGTTGCTTTGCGACTTCCATAAACTCAGACACTCCATTACGATATTCAACACTCAATCTATCCAGAGCGCTCATCCAATTTCTATCCATTTCAGCAGAATACCTAAATATAATAATATAATTATTAGATATCATTTTACAGTAATCAACATTACTAATTCAGTAATACTTAATTTAAGCACATATATATATATTTGGTTGATAAATTAAATAGTTTACAAAAAATTATATTTTATTAATTAATATACTTACTCTACATATATGAATCATAAATCACTAACAAACAACATATAAACAACACATATAATCATAAAAATTGAAAATAATAAAGAAATATGAAAGAATAATTACCTTATCGGAAATTGATTACAATTTTATTGAAAATTTTTAGGAGAGATGTGAGGCTGTAGAGGAGAAATTCTCAGATTTCAGAGGATGAAAATGAAGAGAATGAGAGAAAAAACAGAGGGGGAGAAGGGTTGGTGACCATCTGTATTTTAATCTATCTTTAGCGTCGAATACACAAATTCGACGCTAATTGTTGGTTATTAGCGTCGAAAATGGTTTTTCGACGCTAAATATAAACAATTAGCGTCGAATTTAATTTAGACGCGAAAGAATCAAGGATCTGTCGGTGGAAGCTTCATAACTCTCTAGCGTCGAAAATATTTTCGACGCTACAAGTATTATTTTTGGCGTCGAATATTCATATTCGACGCTAATTGTGTACGTTATTAGCGTCGAAACCGTTTTTTTCGACGCTAAACATAATACTTTTAGCGTCGAATTTAATTTAGACGCGAAAGAGTCAGGGATTTGTCGGTGGAAACTTTATAAACCTTTAGCGACGATCTATGTTGGACGCTAAAAGTATATTTGTGGTGGCGTCGACACCTTTTTTCGACGCTAAAAGTGTAATATTTGGCGCCAAAAATTATTGCAATAATATAATTATTCAGCGTCGAATACATTCGACGCTCAAGTTCTGTTTTTAGCGTCGAAACATGTTTTCGACGCTAAAACATTAATATTCTGCGTCGAAATTTTATTCCGTCGCTAAAAATATGACATATAGCGTCGAAAATCACTTTCGTCGCTAAATATCACTATTAGCGTCGAATAATGTTTTCGACGCTAAATATTTGGACGCTAAAAGCCATAATTCTTGTAGTGTATATACCATTATTCAAAATACCATCTCCATATTTATTTCATTGACATAATAGAACATTTGAGTACAACTTATTAGGCAATGAAAAGCCTTTATTACATAAAGAAGAAATGAAATGATGTTTTTTAATAGAGAGGTACTAACACAATCTTCTAAGTCTAAAACTAAACTATTCGGCAAAACTAATGATAAGTCCCCCACGCATAATGCAGCCATTTTTGCGTCCATTAGCCATGCGTAAGGTCAACTGTGGGACAATTATGACTAATAGCGTCACTATTGTATAGATTCATGGTGTTGTTGTATAATTAACTATGTGACAAAGGAGATTGCACTCTTAATCATTGTGATAGATCACCAAGATATATAAGGAATAGAAGGTCCTTATGATTTGTTCCTGGATTGAGAATGATATGGACAGTATCAGTCACGAAGGATAGATCATTAAATATCCCTAGTCAGAGTATTCGAGATAGGACATCGATAAATACGTAAAAGACTAGTATTACACTTGTGCGCGTTGTGATGGCACAACGGCATAGTTCTCATAATATTTTGGTATAGGATACTCATGCAAGTGTAATAGGAGGTTGTTTTTACAGATGGTACGGAAAATAGCTTCGCTCTGGATAGACCCCCTCAGAATTCCATTGGTAGTATGACTATGTGTCTATGGAAGTCCGAAATCAGGGTAGGTGTGAGACTTGCACCGCTAATACTTACGACAATCAATATACTTTTTGTTTTGGTCATCCAGGGCTTTAACCGGTTTCTGTGTACGCCTCTTCTGGGTATATCGAGAATCGTAGTGTGTTGGGTGTGATGTCAAGACGGAAGTGTCACTCCAGTCATATGGAGTTGATGATCGCGTAGGGATACAGAACTGGTTCTCTAAAAAGGTTACAACCGTCGGGATAATATGACATGGTCATGATTATCCGATATTAAAGAGACTAGTTGCTCGTCATCCGATATATGTTTCGTACGAGGCAGACACTGTACCAGCCCCAGGCCTTGCATGTGATCATCCGATACTGGATCAAAATACGCAATACTACGTATACTACGCCTGATATAGATCATTTATTCCTATAAGGATATTTCTGGAGAATTGGGAAGTCATGGCGCTTTGCTAGAAGCCAACCTTGTCTTGTAAATTGCTACAAACATAGTACGAGGTACTTACGTGTTCGGATAGTCCGATGACCGAATTTACTGCCAACATATCTGGGGATCTCATGGGTCGCTTCCCAAAGATTCACCGATGACGTATGACTCGCACCTTTTAATTAAACTGGGATTAATAAGATGAGAGATAAAATTAATCTGGGATTAATTACAGATATATTTTATCTGGGATAAAATATCATTTAAAGAGAGAAAACGATTAATTTGGAATTAATCATTAAAATAATATATTCGATATATTATACGAAATTGGATTTCAATGCGGAATTAAAATTAGATTTTAATTCGGGCGACGAATTAATTTAGAATTAATTCGTTAGCAACGTGAATAGTGATTTCGCTAGGCGTAATCATTTAATTACGACGCAACGGAAAATTCGTTAATTTAGAATTAGCGAACCCGAGCCCGGGATTGTTTGCGAGTGCATTCGCATTTCGAATTCGAGTGCTGCACGCAAGTCAAATCAAGCGTCAAATCATTAGTCACATCAAGCGTCAAATAAAATGTCACTTTGAGTGATGTGACAAGTTGTCACTTGATTTGATTGATTGATGGATTGATGTAAGTTGATGGTAGTGGTTGGCATTTATGGCTTTTATTGTTTGAGTTTTTAAAGCAAAAATTTGGTATATGTTTTTGGAAAATGATTTACCAAATACCAATTACACATTTCATCTCTCTCACTCTCATTTCTTCTCTCATTTTCACGCCCAAGGCGCTGAAAATTTTCTGGTTTCTGGTTTGTAAAAATCGTGAACAATGGAAGCTAAAGGTCATGATTTTGTGGCAAAATCAAGAGTGCTAGCACACTACGAAGACATGCGAAGGTGATAGAGAAGTCCACCCATGAGCCGGGAATCGTTCGACGAAGCTTGGAGCTTGATTCTTGAAGACTCAAAGCCGAATCTTGGAGAGGAAAGAAGTGAAATGCCGAGCAGTCCAATGGGCAGAAAAATAAATTTTCGTTGACTCGAGCGTCGCTCAACTGATCGATGTGAGTATTCCGCAACTCCCTCGTTGTATTCACTTATGTTTCATGCTTGTTTATTGATCCTTGTGACCTTAGCAAACTCCAACATCAACCTCCCCATGACGGAGTCTCCTACTGTTTCTCAGGCCCTGCATATTGTTACACAAGTGAGTCCCACAACTGGTGTCAAGCACCCAAGTAGAAGGTTCAGAGTTTTAAGAATATAGTTCAATCATATACAACATACCTGAAGCATTGGGCTTCTTGGCCTCTTGGGCTTCCCTAGCTTCTTTGGCTTTCAAAGATCTACAGTCTTTCTTCCAATGACCCTTATTTCCACAAAAGAAACATTTCCCATTTCCTTTTTTCTTCTCCACCTTACCATTTAGCTTTAGGTGATCTGGAGCCTTGGCCTTGCATTTATTTTTCTTTGGGCCTCGTGGCTTCAGGTCCGTACCCGTAAGCATGATGGAGGTTTTAAGCTCCGGTTTCAAGTCCTTCTCTGCTTACTTTATGAGATTGTGCAATTATGCTAAAGAAGCTTCTTTATCAGACAGATGAAACTGCATAATAAAGTTAGAGAAGTCTTTTTGTAAGGACTAAATAATTAGATCGTGACCTATCTCATGATCCATGATGAACCCGAGGTTGGCCAATTTTTCAATGTGGCCAATCATCTTAAGCACATGTCCACTAACAGATCATTCCTTATACCTTGTTTGGAATAAGGTACATGACACTTGGAATCTCACGGTATGAACAGAAGTTGCGTACAACTCCTTCAAGTGAAAGATGATGGTTTGAGCATCCATATCTTTGTGAACTTTCTGAAGTTCGTCCGACATAGAGCCAAGCATTATGCAAACTGCTTGCTCATCATCATCGACGTGTTTCTTCCATGCATCAAATGTATTTTGGTCAGCATCTTCTGCAGGTTCAGTGGGAAATGGTCTTTCAAGAACATATAAAATCTTTTCTTGTCGTAAGACAATTTTAAGGTTTCTAAACCAGTCATTGTAGTTGTCCCATTTAAGCTTATGCTCATCAAGGATGGAACGAAGTGATATTCTGTTTGTCATTTGAATGTTTGTGAAATATTTTAACCCACATGTTAAGAGAGAATGTTAAAATTAGGAATATGTTTTCATTAATGTTTCATAATAACATAGGATTTTAATATTATAAAGTTTCTCCCACTCAATTGTTTTAAAATTTTAAGAAAATCACATCAACCCCAATATGATAGATTTCTTGTGGGCTAGGATCCCATTATCATCATTTCACAACTCCGACTAGGGTCGGTCGTTATAAAATACGATAATTAGGTAGGTTCCCAACCAATATATGATATAAATCACAATTTGTTAATCATTGGGTTGGGCAATCAAACATGTTATAGCTTATGCAAGTCCTTGTGGACACCCAATTTTTGCCACTAAGTTATAAGACCACGCCTAAGGGTCGCTGCATCTTATGACTCAGAAAAGTCAAACCATTGTCAATAGTACGATTTAGGGACAAATTGGTATTGGTCAGTCTGGTAAAGCCTAGTCCTGCCAATACGGTTTAAGCCCTTTGGGTCTATACTTTACAGTGGGAGGCAAATTTTAGACTTAAATTATTATTGAGGATTTTAGCAAGTTTAAGTGAATAACTGTCAAATGGATTCCTCCATTGAAAATTCCCCAGATGGAGGGTGGAGCGAACTCTCTTAAATACCCTTGCCTCTTAGGCTCTTATTGCCTTGGTGACAGGAATAAACAATAGATCCTCCAAATTAGTCCAACACTTTAAATATGCTTTAAGGTAAGCTTTGAGTAAATGATTATCTAGATGTCTTCATAGCTTTTCCTTTTGGCTATAAAAAAGGTAGTGAGTGAAGGAAGACACCAAATCATTATCTAACTCTAGTAATACCTTTGGTTAAATTAAATTTAGTTTGGAAAGTTTTATTAACCCCTTGGTCCCAACCCACTTGTATCTTTTATAATGTCATTTATTATAAACAATTGATTTATATTTATTAGCCTTAAATGTAATAAATCTCTAAGTTCATCACGGAATAATTAATTAGCTAAGGGATAAGCAATACACTCTCTATTTCTTAGAAAGTCTCTAGATGCTTGCACCCTAAAATAATCATGTCAATTATAATCATACATAGAATCATCAATCATATGAGTTTTAATATGTTGGAATTATTTTAGGCATTAAATAACTTTGATCAATATTTAATTATGATATTGCATTTTATTTTATTCAAATAAATTTACTATTCACGTTTTTCTGCAGACGTGTGAATTTTAAATGCATTTTCACAATTCAAATCTTAACCAAATCATGCAAAACTTGTGCCTAAAATTAAGTTCAGGGTGTTATCTTTCCAACGAGCTTTTAAACACCCAATTTCGAGTTCCAATGAGAGAGAACTAATCAAAACAAAAATGGCGCGCTGATACCACTGTTGGGAAGCGACCGCGAGTGCGCAGCGGAAAATCAAAATTATTATGCCGCTTTCCCTTAACCCAAGACCCTTTTTTTTTTTATTATTCTACAAGACTAGGCATGCTACTATATATTCTAAGCATAAAAACTCTTAAAATATGCAAAGAACATAAACCTAAACATGCTAACTATCATAAGAACTCTAATTAAAATAAAGAAAGAAAAAGACTTACTTGAACCGAAGACTCCTCCAGTCCTCCTTCCAACCTACAACCTTTTCTCGAACTCAGCAAGCTCTTCCATGTTCCAAAGAGCCACCTAAGTGTGTGGCCTCCAATCATGCACACACCAAAGCCAAAACTCAACGTGAAGCTCTTCCCTCGTTGTATTCAATTATGTTTCATGCTTGTTTATTGATCCTTGGGACCTTAGCAAACTCCAACAATGGTATCATGATCAAGGAAAAGCATGAAATTGATTTAGGGCTTAAAATTTGGGTAAAATTGATTTTGAGCATGTATAATGAAATTGGATGAATTAGTATGCTTAAATGTGTTTTAATTGATGATTGATTGGATCAATTTGATTAAAAATTGTTTGGAACAAATTTGCCCAAAATTTTGGTGTTGGCCGAATGTAATGCCCTATTTTGTCTTGGTGATTTTTTGATTTTTTGATCATTGGATGTGTTGGAAATCATTCGGGATGTTGATTTAATGTCGATTGTGGAATTAATTGGATTGAATTCGAATCGGACATAAAATCCCCAATATTGCCGAGACATAAAGAAGCATGAATGGGTTTGATTTTTGATCAAAATGTGTTGGATACTAATTGATGTTAATGAGCATGATTAATTAGTCTAATTGATGTTTTAGAAATGTTAATTAGGTAATTAATTATGTTACACACTTTAGTGTAATTAAATTGGGAAATTGGATTTTTGGAATTTAATTATTTGGGCCTTCAATTGGATTTGGGCTTGTTGTGTTGTAATTGGGCTTATTGGGCTTAGTTGTACTAAGTTGGGTTTAGGCAAAATTGGTTGGATCCAATTGGGCCCAAAACCGCTTCCATAAAGCCCAAATGCAACTAATGGACCTTTAAAGTTTAATTGGGCCTAATGGGCCTAAATTGATTTCTGGGCTTATGGGGTAACTCCCGGATTGGACTTTGGTTATTGGGTTCGACCCGAGATGACCAAAAGTCCACGCCTCAAGAAATTAATTAAAAGCCCATTGGACTTTAATTAAATTAACGTTGGACGTTAATCGGGCTTTGAGACCCGTAACGATTAAATTTGGAATTTAAGTCGTAAAAGGTTTATTAAAAAAGTGTAGTATTTAATTTGGAATTAAATAGCGAATTAGAATTAAATACAAATTGAATTGGATTTAATTAGGTAGTTTAATTTAATTCGAGAATTCGTACTTTAAGTACTTATTCGCAAAACGAGTTTGACTCGAGCAAAATCAAATCGTTGTTTGAACATTGGATGATCACTAATTATCAGATTAATTAATTTGATTAGATTGATTGATAACATGCTTGTGTGAATACATGGTTGCGATGCATGAATAATGTATATCGGATGGATATTAGATGGGTAGGGCAATTTTAGAAATTGTTGTAATAAATTTGGAATTTATTAATTGGACCTGCGTTTCCAGCCTTATACCTCCATATTCTTTGTATTCTCTTCTCACCTATTCCCCTCAATGTAAATGAGGTTTCTTTAGAAGTGTAGTGTAACGGGTATAAGTAAATACATGTGCTAGCGGGAGAGAGAAATGGAGAGATTTGATCTATGATCAATGTGTAAAGTATCCATCCGCATATCATTATTATTTTATTATACGCGCTTTATTATGTGTTTAGAATGCATGTTTAAGGGTGTATGATGATGAGACCTTAACAAAGATAATAAATTGGTTGCCAATTTGCACTCGAAAAACCCTCGCAAAATATTAAGCATTTTTCTTTCCATTGAGTGATTTTCACTCAAGATCCGAGACTGGCATTGGCTTGTTGGCCAAAGTCAAGGCCTTTTGTCCGTCGAGGATGTGTTTGAATCACGAAGGCTTTGTTCCATATCAGTGTCTTGTCCAAGTTGTGGTTTGTTGGCCAAAGTCAAGACCACTTCTTGTCCATCGTCATTGATTACGAAGCTTTCCATGGTCAATGGGTCACGTTTGACTGGGATCACTAAGTTTGTTGTGCCAAAGTCAAGGCTTAGTTGATTCAGAGGAAAAAAGTTAGGCAATACATTGGATGTATTGGCATATATAAGATATATGTTTCGGACTTGGATGTCCCCCTACCTGATCTAGGAATTGGATTGGATCCAATCGATCTTAGAGATCTACCTAGTTAATTATCATACAATTTATTGGCCAAAGTCAAGATTGTGTGATATTTAACGGGATCCTAGCCCACTAGGAAACACGGTTTCCCGAGTACTCGACAGAGGGTTAGAGGCTCGCCGAAAAATAGTGGGAGGCAAGAATTGAATTTGCAATATTCGTTTAATTACTTGCCATACGCGATCAAATCAAATATCATTCGTCATATAAATTAAATGTTAGTTGGACTAATATTTAAACGTTGTTTTAATTAACAGTTGAACTGTATTCAAACTATTCATTTATAGTTGATTTTATAATTGGATTATAGTAATCAATCTAATTGATTTTAATCTATTAAATTTTAGTTGATTTAATAGTTGGACTATTGTAATCATTATAATAAATAGTACCTAAATCGTTGATTAAATAGTTGGACTATTAAAATCAAGATAAAATTGAAAGATTGACATTTAAAACGTAATCCTAGGGAAAATGTGTTTAAATGGCTTAATTTTCAAATTGGGAATAATATTTCAGGATAGTCCTGAAATCTAATAAGTTACTTTATTTGATAAAATAACATATTATGCCTAAGCCCGGAGTTAAGCAAATAGTCGAGCATAATCTTTGGAAGATTTATGTAATGATAACTTTAGTGCTTAATACATGTAGTTTGTCGCAATAGAGTCCTTAATTTCTAAATCAGAACTAAAGATTAGATCCTTAAAGTATGATGATGAAATTGAAGGATCTTCATAAATCTATGCTTATATTTTAAAGTACTAAATTGCAATAAATAACTCTTGGAGAGTTAATGACTATTATCAAGGAGACAAAGTCAAAGTTCGCAATAAGGCAAGTAGCACAAGGCGCACCTTACTTCGATATTCTAGAAGGCCTAGGGTAGGCCGAACGCTTCTGGAATATGAAAAGGGCAAAGGAAAAATCATTATAATCTTCTGGAAAGATAAATGACATATCCCAAAATGTCTGCTTAAATGTGACAAACGGGATCGCGGAAGCGTGACTGCCGTTTGGATAAAACAGACATGAAGGAATTGAAGAATGGGCAAGGCTCTGACTTTAAATATGTTTGTCATAAATATATTCACTACTAGTATTAAAATTGGATTTTAGATATTTAGTGTGATACATAATATATGTATTGATGTTCAGAATCTGCTTTGAGTAGGATACTGACTTCAGATGAGATTAATCTGCGAATTGGAAACGGGACGAAAGTCTCTGTTTCAACCGTAGATACCTAATTTAGGAACTACCCTTTGGGTTTGTACTTAAATTAGGATACTGTTATAATGTAACTAGTTTGACTAGATACATTATCTTTATATCAGTGTTTAACCCGCTGCAAGTGAACCTTTATATTTTAGAACACTAAAGTGTTTTATTTTATAAATATGATATTAAGATAAACACATTAGATGTGAATAAAAGTATTTATATTTTGAATATAAATAAATCTCAAACGTATAACATGACAAACAAATAGCTCAAACTGATTTGATCAGAAGAAACTAATTGTGGCATTGTAGTCTGGGACACAATTAAACAAGACTCGTATATCCGCACTTTTGAAGAGTGGGTACTCGGACACATTTGATTCCAATCAAATAAAGTCTACGAATTTAGTTTATTGGGCAAAGTGCCTAAAACACTATTTACTTGGTAAAAGTGTAAATGCCACTGATCTGTTAGCCCTAGTTCATAGTGAAGCAAGTGGGCCCATGTCTAGCTAGGCTAGAGGTGGATATGAATATTTCGTGACCTTTACGGATGTGGCATCGCGTTATGGTTATGTGTTTCTTTTGAAGAACACAAATCGGAAACTTTTAAAGTTTCGACAGGAAATAGATAAACAGATCGGCTAAAGTATTAAAGTGTCACGGTAAGACCGTAATGGAAAATACTTAAGCAATAAGTTTCTAGTATACTTGAAAGAGTATAGTATTCTTTCAATGAGGACTCCTCTTGGAACACGTCATCCTGACGGTGTGTCCGAAATGAGTAACCGAATTATGTTAGACATGATAAGGTTAATCATGAGTCACTCTGAGCTACCATTTCCTTCAACTGATAAGCATAAACAGTGCATAACTTATTTAGAATAAGGTTCCATAAAAATCTATTTGACAGATTTCATATTAGATATGAACGGGAAAGAAACTGTGTTTCTCATTCCTGAAAATTTGGGAATGCTAGACATATGTTTGGATGATACCAAACTAAAACCCAAATTGGATAAGTGCCAATTGTAGGTTATCCAAGGGAAACTATAAGTATAGTACTTATACAACTCACAAGAGAACAATTAGATTGTTGCTCGCCATGTGGTTTTCCTAAGAGGAATACCGATATGCAGTGGTAAGTGGGAGGATAGTAAAACTCGATGAAAATTGGAGTAATGCTATTCTAGGCACCAAATCTTAATGGAACACAAATAGTTCATCAAGGATGAAACTATACCATAATCTTTGAATACACAAGAACCGCGTATGTCGGAGAGAGTCAGAAAACAACCTGGGGTATGGGTTTCTGATCTCACCTCATAAAGATGTCTATCTTATTGAGGTATACCAACTGAGTACGTATGAGGAAGTGATACGAGGTATCGACTCCCTATTATGGCAAGGTGCCATGAACATCCGAAATGGATCCATGTAAACCAACTATGTTTGGACACTAGTTGATGTACCACAAGGCATTATGCTTATTGGTACTATATAAGTCTTCAAGGAAGACATACATGGATGGAAATATACCAACGTACTAAGCTAGGCTTGTAGTGGAAAGGTATCGTTATCAACATTGTGTTGATTACGATTCAACCTTTTAACTGTTGCCACAATAAATCCATTTGGATAATGCTTGCTAAAGATGCGTGTTTCATTTATGAAATATGACAGCTTTACGGGAAAATCGCTTTCCTGAAAAGGAAACCTTTTGGAGGATGTTTACAACATCCTGTCGATTTTGTCGTACCAAAACTAGCAAACGAGGTTTGCAGGTTATTCGATTCATGTTTGGATTGAAGCAAGCATAGGTTCTTGGAATTATCGTTTTGATGTAATCATAATGGTGTATGATTTAATTCAAAAGGAAAAGAATCTTGTGTATATAAGAGGGTTAGTGGGAGCGCACTGACAGTAACTGTCCTATACAATAATGATAATATGTCATTTCTTGGAAATGATATTCCCATAAAATAATCGGTGAAAGCTTGGCTTTCGAGAAAACTCTCCGTGAAATCGTACATTGAAAAATGTACGCGACCTGGTGTCTCATACGCTTTGAGCATATGGATTCACAAACAGGCCAATCCATGTGATAGTCACTGGATTGATGTTAAGAACATTCGTTAGTATCTTAGAGAACTAAGGATGTTGTCTTAAACTATGGAGATGGAGAACTTGAAGTGACTGGGATCACTATAGCAAGTTTCATAACCGATAAAGACGACTAAAAGTCACAAACGGTACTATACAGTTTGAATAACGGAATAGTGAGCAGGAAATCTTCCAAGCAAGACACTGTTACCGAATAAACAACAAATACGGATTATTGCTGCAGCTGATGCAGCAATGGAAGCCTACTGGGTCGATAAAAAATCTAATTAGATTAGATATAGTTCTGTTAGCAGCTGAGCTAGGCGTCAGCACAGGCTAAAGAATTAATGGTCTCATCAACGATCCAGATACATACTTCGATATTCATCTGATTCGTTCAGATCATACATCATGGCAATGTTATGATCGAATAAATCGCATCAGATGATAATCATGCAAATCCGCGGACGAAAGCCTTTTCTCAGCAGTTTGAGACAACCGTACATAGTTCGGGTGTAAGACACTCGAGTGACTGGCTATAGGCCAAGTGGGAGATTGTTGGACAATTATGACCCATAGCGTCACTATTTGTACAGATCATGGTGTTGTTGTACAAATTAACTATGTGTGACAAGGAGAATTGCACTCCTATCATTTGTGATTAGATCACCAAGATATATAATGATAGGAGTGTTGAGTTCTAATATAGGTCCCAAGAATCATGAAATCAAGCATAAAATTCGCATGAATACACAAAGGAATAAGGCGGAAACTTTACTCACCTTGAACGGTTTTGGATGCGAAGAACAAGATCCATTTTCCTCCTTGTTGAAGCTCGGTTTTGGACTCCATTGAGCTGCTGTGATGCTCGGTTGGGGCTGTTTTGATGGCTTCTAAATTCGGCCATGGGAGACCTCCATTGAAGCTCCAAGATTCAAGCTCCAAAAAATGGATTCCAAGCTCATAAATTCGTTTCCCTATCACCTATGTATAACCCAAGGTGTGCTAGCACTTCTTCATCTTCCTTGCTTCTCTCAAATTCGGTCCAACCAGAAATTTGGTGAAGAAATCGGCTTGAAGCCGTGAGAAGAGGAGAAGAAAAGAGAGGGAGAAATAGAAATGCGTAAAGAAGAGTGGAGAGAGTGTGGAGAGAAATAAAAGTATTTTGGTTTATATATTTTCCAAAAATAAATAACCATTTACCACTTTTCATTTCCCAAAAACCAAAAAGTCAAAAAGCAAAACAATAAATGCCTTTCAACTACCACATCAATCACTCAAATCAAATGACAACTTGTCACATCACTCAAGTG
>SKCR01035156.1:0-126577 GCA_019454045.1 Zanthoxylum bungeanum
TCCACTGGGATGTGTCTCAAGAGTCAATGATATGTCATCTAAAGACTCCTTACTCAAGCTATCCCTAATAAATTTAATTTTATCTTCATAGATATCAGACACCATTCCTAAAGAACGACAACGAGTATTACATGTCATGCGTACACATTTATAGCAAACACCTAGTCTTTTAGCTCTTCTTTTCTTAGCATAGGCGTTTCTTCCTAAACCAGGCAGATATGGAATAAAAGAGTCAGAAGACTCATCTGCCAATCAGACTCGTGCTTCAATAATCCAACGAATGTCATTAGGAATACCTTTGATCATAAGAAGTCTCATTCGTTCTATGCGAGCTTTGCAAACTTTCATCAGAGTGTTTTGAGAGAGAGAATGAAATTGCTTGTGAAGATTTGAGAGAACGTATTCCATCATGAAATGTGACTTTACCTACTAAAATAAGCACACAAAAATAAAACACACCAAATCTGAATTTATACATAAATTACATGGGTTGCCTCCCTACTAGCGCTAAGTTTAACGTCGTCAACTAGACATGACTGCTCAAACGTTAGGCTGGATTTGAGAGTGTGACACTTTCTTGTTGTCGCTCAAATGATTCTCCCTAGTAGTGTTTCAGACGCTTGCTTTTAACTTTGAATGTTTTTTTGGAGTTAGGATCATGTAACTCAACGGCCCTATCTGGTAAAACTTGGGTGATTAAAAATGGTCCTAACCACCGTGATTTTAACCTCCCAGGGAAAAATTTCATCCTTGATTTGCTAAAAAATGCCCGCTGCCTCGGTTCCTGTTGTATGCGCACTAACTTCCCATCATGTTTCTTCTTGGCCTTTTCTTTGTTCAGTTTGGCATTCTCAAAATACTGTATGTGAAATTCCTCCAATTTGTTGAGTTGGTGGAGCCTTTTCTCTTCAGTTTCTTACAGTTCAAGATTTAACTTGTTCACTGTGCAGTACACTTTATCTTCAGGCTCCACAGGTAGATGACATACTTTAAGTTTGTCAGTGGAACTTTGCATTGCATCGGAGTTTTGGACCGTACTATTTATCACATCAAGTCTGAAACATTCCTCCTTATTTTCATCATTCGGGAATTCCATGGCTTTGAAAATATTGAATTTTACTTCTTGGTCATGTACCCTCATTGTTAGTTCACCTTTTTGTACATCAATAATGGTTCGACCTGTAGCCAAGAATGGTCTCCCGAGGATGATGGGCACATCTTAGTCTTCCTTCATGTCAAGGATAATAAAGTCTGCTGGGAGAATGAGTTTGTCGACTTTAACCAGCACATCTTCTCACATTTCCCTTCTCAACTGTCTGATTGTTCTTTCAATTTCAGGGTCAAGCTGACATATTTCAAAGCTTCTGGTTTTTCTCATATAGTGTCTGAGAACCTGAAACACAAGAAAATAATAAGTAAAAATAATTTTGACACAAGTAAAGGTATCTAACCCCAAAATTAATACTAAAAGATAAATAAGTCCCCGGCAACGGTGCTAAAAACTTGATCGGTGAAATCACTCACGTTACGCAAGCGCACGTATCGCTCAAGTAGTATAAAATGTATCGATCCCACGAGGACTTAATTCCTAGGCTATTAATTTATGACGTTGAATGTTTACGAGTATCTAATAGATTTCATTGTTGATTAGATGGTGATTTAAACTAAAGACAATTAAATAAAACACTGCGAATGTGAATTAAAGGTAAAATCAATTTTATAAAACTATTTAGGGTTGTGAATTATTCCAATATCTTTTTAAAGATGAAGTGGTTATCTCATGTTTGTGAAATATATCGGTTTATTAACCTGGAACACGAAATTATGCAAAAGCCTCTGTCGATGGTCAGGTGCAAATACCCAAATAACCCAATTAATCATATGTCTATGTCAACCAAGTTACCTACCCCCACCCGACAGGTATATGTCTATCCTGGAAGGAAATATTTTAAGGGGTATCTATTCCTTAAGGGAGATCGTGGGCTATTAAGTCTAAGGCTTAAACCAAAAATTCCTTCGTCAAATTTATTTTAATTTTACCAGATCAATCTTATTTATGGCCAGTTAACAAGAAGTATTAAGCTTAAGACTTAATAAATAAACATTTATATTACCCAAGACATAAAATAACCCCTTATAAACCGGTGATATTGGAATTCATCACAACCCCATGTTTTTTATTTAGTTACAACACATACCTAGGATTACTAAACACTTAAATAAATAAAACATCATAAAAATAACTTGAAGATAAATAAAAGTAAAATTACAATAATAAAAGAAAATGATGGGATTAAAGGATCCACTTTTAATATTTCAAAATTAGAAATCTCCCTTATTGTCAATGTTTACCGATTAATTAATTATATTTAACCAGACCATAAAGGTGGAAATTTCATTTGTCTCAATTAAGTCCAACCGACCATATATGCGGTAATAAGGTTATTACCTAAATCGACCATATAGTCGGAAACTACGTCTGGAATATAAAACTGACCATATAGGCGGTAAATAAGGTTGTACCTAAACCGGCCATATAGACGGTAACTAACTAATCCAAATTTTAATTAAAATAAGGGAGATTATTCTAATTTATTATATTAAAAGTATTACCTTGTCACCCAAGCAGAATGAGATTACCTACTCATGTTGTAAATGAAAACAAACAAAATTTTATTAATTAAATAAAAAGAAAATACAATAAAACTTATATAAATATACAAGACACTTTCCTTTAGGTGTTCATGGAGAAATTCCTCCAAAGAAAGCACTAAAAAATTACAAAGTTTAGCTTGATATTTATAGGAAAATCTAAAGGCTTCCACCAATCTCTCCACCAATTTCTCCACCAAAAATGGCACCAAACATGACATCAAACATGGCATCAAACATGTCACCAAACATGGCACCAAATCCTCCACCAAACATGCAGAAGTTTGACAATTTTCATTTTTCATTTATTTATTTTTGTTTTGAAAATGACTTTAATAATTACACATAACACACGTCTGGATATTTTATCAATTTAGGTCTTGAAAAATTCAGAATTCGAAATTATTATGAACTTAGAAGTTGTAGATCTTTGAGGCTTCTTTATTCTGGAACCTGAATCACCTCAATCTGATAACGGAGTAGAATGTTATGGCCAAAATACGAAATTACGCAAAGTTGAAATTTCTGAAATTGTACTTCGTTCAAACGCCATTTCAAGTTTCCAACCTCCAAAATCCAAATGTAAAGTCCAGTTTTTGCCGTTATTTGTTACACATTTTGTCCTGATTGATTCCATTGAGTCTTGATTTTATTTTATCTTCAAAATAAACTAAAACACATCAAAATGTTCATAAAACTCGAGAAACTATACAAAATATCAAGTAAAAGGGGCGGTAAATATTGATATATTTTCCACTCATCAAAGTTCTAATCAACTTTTAGGTGAGCTTAATCTAATTTATCCAAATATGTATAATTAGGTGTGACTAATCTCCATTGTCTACCACTTTAATTTAATCCAATTAAATCAAGACAAGGATTAGGAAATGGATTAGTTCCATGTTTGTTCCTTTGATTTAATCCAATTAAATCAAGCCAAAACCACCTATAATTAAATACTTACAATTAACATAATATCCTCAAATGGTATAGATAATTATGATTTTATAATTAAGCACTTGTGTAATTATTGAATTAATCCAATTAGGTCAAAGTAAATAATCAATGTTATCCAATAACACTTGATTATCTTAGTTGATAATTATAATATTGAATATTATATTTTATCAAAATTAATAGGCTTCCCAATGCTTAATGAGTACACTTCATATTGGGACTCTCTGAGTTCATACACGTTCGTCATATAAGCCTAGCTAATATGTACGCAACTCGGCCACCTCCGAATTCGCGAAGAACACAAATGACCTTTCTGAACTATACAAGTCGAGTTCATCAAATATGTTTAAAAATCCCTATATCGTAGGCTATCCGAGTTATGCTTAGGAAACATAGAATACACCGTCAAGTTTTTGAGGCACACATCTCATATTGATATGTCCACAATTCTTCATAACTGATGTGATCCATCCTAGGTGATCGACTTTGGCCAAAGCTTTAAGAATCGTAACTTTACTCCCATGGATACCTAAAACCCTTATGGTTCACATAAGGGGTCGAAAGATCCTATCTTACTTCGCACTTGATTACTGAGTATATCGGTCCACACCCAATGAACATCTAGAGGCCAGACCATGAACGGTTTATGACATACATGGCATCAAAGTGTGGAGGATCTCACACAAAATCAATGTTATCCTATAGTCAAAGGATTGCATATGCTACTCGACTCGATGATATTCCTATTGACGGTGGTGGTGTGTACTTCCAACTATTAGGAATCACTTGTGAGTCATTCAGTATTCGATCCAACCAATACCCACACGTCTATACGAGTTTCCAAAACTCATGGTATATTGGGTTAAATCATTGGAACTTCAATTCTAATATACGACATGTGCTAGTCTTCTAGGTTATAGGAATTTGACCGTATTCCAAAACCAACGACTAGATATATATATATATATATATATATATATATATATATATATATATATATATACACACTTTAAGAATAATTTACAAGAGTAATACTTATCCCAATATCGGACCACCTAGTGTCCAGTATTACTACAAGACTATTCTAAGGTCGATGTCATTCTTAGCACATCTATACATCAATCTAATACACATAATGACAATACCATTAATATGGTATGAAATGAAAATGTAGTTATTTTATTAATAAATAATAAAATATACAATACATCATTCAGATTGGCGCTCCAAGCACCAACTCCAATAATAATGTCCATATCATACTTCATGAATGACTACGGGGAGAGGAAATTGTTGTGGTAAGTGGGAAAATGAGGTGAACCTTTGGAATTTTTCGCATTGACAAGTGAAGCCTGCTGAGTCAGCTCGCATGGTTGGCCAATAATATCTTGTCGTGTAGGCTCAACGCTCCAAGCTTCTTCCTCCAAAGTGGCTTCCATATTCTCCTTCGTATAACTCCGCTAGCACGTGTTGGGCTTCCTCGGGAGTAACACATTTGAGGTAGGGCCCATAATAAGATCTCTTCAAAACTTGGTCGTCATACAAAGTAAATCTTGCAGCATGACGTTGGATCTTCCGAGCTTCGATCTTGTCGTTTAGGAGTTAACCATCTTTAAAGTACTTGATCAATGGAATCATCTAAGGGTCATGTGAGTTTACTGAGGCAACATCTTTAGATTCTTTTTTCCATATGGCTGGCCACTATAAATAAACCACGAGGATAAATTAGGGTTTGTCCCCTTGTATAGTCAAACCAATAGTGGCTAGGGCATCCGCATGAGAGTTCTCGACTCTAGAAAACTATGTGATTGTGAACTCCTTGGATGTCGCCAGGAGCTCCTTCACCTTTTGTAAGTATGAGGCCATTTGTGACTCTCTTGCTTGATAAGACCCTTAGAGTTGGCTGATGATAAGTTGGGAATCTGATTGGACCTCAAAATTCATGACTTAAAGGTCATTGACCAAGGTTAGACTGATAATTATTCTTCTTACTCAGCTTCGTTGTTGGTAATGTTGAAGCCACACTTGATTGCTTGCTGCATCGTGTCTCCTTCAGATGTGGTGAGTACGAGTCTTAATCTGTATCCTCGCTTGTTGCTTGAACCATCCACCATGAGTTTCCAAGTTACTGTCGGTTGAACATACTGGATCTCTATATCATCTTGAGCTTGTAGGTTGACGAAGAAGTCAGCCACAAAGTCTTCTAACGCCATATACTTGATTGCAGGTTCGAGGCTGGTAAGTTATATTATGTGATGAGAACATGCCCGGAATAAGCCAAGCAAACCCACACGAGATTGAAATCGTTCCCAAAAAAAGAAAGACATTTCAAGTTGAAACTCTAAACCTCTAAAAAATAGACAATAAAAACCTAGAGGGTGAATGGGGTTACCGTAAAGGGTTAAAAAACCTTTGATAAGACAAATTCAATGAAAATAAGTTAAGGACTACCCACAAGCTCATGCAAATATGTGTTTTTTTATTTATCAAAAGATCGGTTGTTTTTAAAATAGAATCAAAGTTAGCATTTTATATAGAGGCTTTAACCAAAAGTAATAAAAGACAAAACTACCTACACGCCAACAAGTTGTATCCTGAAACTAACCTAGGCTAACCTCACATGTTTACCCATGCATGCTTAACCTAATTCCCAAATATAATAATAGACCCTAAATAATACGCTAATACAAATAAAAGAGTCAAACTAGAATAAATGGCAAGCCTAAATAAACCTAAATAAAATAAACAAATAAATAAATAATTGCGCTAAAGTAGGCCTAAGTATCAAGATGCTCCATGGCCTGAATAAGGTTCATTATCATAGGATCGTCCATCTTCAAGCCGACATGCAACGTAGTATAAGCTCGCACTTGGAGTTGTAAGTAGTCAGATATAACCCCTTGAACTAATCCATATAATGCTTCATGGATCCTCTGAGCTCAAGACCTAGTGATTGGACATTTGAAAAGTGCACGGTAGTGGTACGTCCTTGTGTATCTTGGGCTACATCCTAGGTCTCATTTTTCCCCCTCTCCTCAAAATGATTCGACCTCAAATCTGCATCAAATAAAGATAGATCAGAAACATTAAAAGAAGTAAAAATATTATACTCACCTAGAAGATCCACTTTGTAGGCATTGTCATTGATCATCTCAAGTATCTGAAATGGGCCATCGTCTCTCGGTTGAAGCTTGGATTAGAGTTGCTTTGGAAATCTCTCATTGCGCATGTGAACCCAAACCCAATCGCCTGGTTTGAACGATACATGGCGTCTGCCCTTATTGGCGTGAAAAGTATATTGCTCATTCTTTTTCTCAATGTGCTTTCGTGCCTTCTAATAAATAGACTTGACCAAATCGGCCTTGCGTTTACCAACCAGACTAACCCTCTCATCAACAAGCAAAGGAAATAAATCCAGAGGTTTTAGTGGATTAAAACCATACACAATTTCAAATTGAGAATAAGAAGTAATGGAATAAATACTACGATTATATGCAAATTCAATGAAATGCAAATATTTTTCTCATGACTTCAAATTCTTAGAAATAATAGTGCGTAGGAGTAGAGACAAAGTCATATTGACTACCTCGCTTTGGCCATCAGCTTATGGGTGACATGTGGTGGAAAATAAAAGTATAGTTCCCATCTTACCCCACAAAATTTTCCAAAAAATGACCTAAGATCTTTGTACCCTGGTCTGATACTATGTTCCTAGGCATGTGATAAGTGCATGAAAGTGTACTTTGAACATCGCTAACTCGACTTAATTATCATGTATTTAATCTTAATTAGAGTTTATTTCGTGCTTTGTTATTATGAGCAATGGAACATGAACATTTGAGAAATTATGCATGTTTCGGGACCTTATAGACGCATTAGAATCACGCGGGAATACAAAACGCACAGCACCAGAATCACGCGCGAATGCAGAATGCACAACACCAAAAATTGGCATTGGCACCGTGGCGCCTCCTCAGCGTTGCCCATACAGAACTCCAGAGAGTTGGGCGCTGCGGCACCCAAGTTCTGGTGCCGTGACACCCCGAAACACCCTAAAACGCTGATTTTGATGTCTTTTATGAGCACAATGACTACGGGACCTCTCTATATAAACCCAACTTCGTCCAAACCCTAAGGGTGGAAAAAAGAGAGGATAAAATATGGAAAAAGAAGAGAGAAACAGAGGGATAACACACATAAAAGAGCCACAAACACAAAAGCAAGAGAAGAGAACGAAGAACTTCAAGGAAACCATGACGTCTCTCCGACCTATAAAGACTACATCTTTTTCTTCCATGGAAAACTAATCTCCCAGGCAAAGCTAAGGATGAACTCTTGTATTTGATTTCTTATATTTATGTTGTTGATTCCTAAAGTACCTTTTTAACGTTTAATACAATTGATGGTTGTTATTCTTTATTATTTTACCATTTCTAAATCCAGAAACTGTGTTTTGTCAACTCCCATATATATCCAGTCATGCTTCTTCTATGTGTGATTTGCGAACCCAGTTGTGACTGGTAAAGTTATTTTATGTGTTGGTCTTCCGCTGCAGTACTGCCTGAGGGTATATTGTCGACGTTAGATAGCTCGTAACGATAACTTTGTGTGTTGTTAACATAGAGAAAATAATTCATCAATTACCTTAGAATTTAACATGTTTAGAATTGAATATTTTCCAATTGTTGGTTTGGGATGTAAAACCTTCAATTGAGTAATAACAGGAATCAATAACTGAACATAGGAATTTGATACAAGAGGGATTCTCGATGCTTTGTTGCCTCTCTATATTGATAGTTTTTACGTATTTTTCATAATGTTTATTTTATATTACCAAACTCAATCATTATCTTTACTTTAGTTACTGCTAATGTTTTTGTTTAAGTAAATAAGTTCTTTGTAACCATCTCTCTGAGGAATTGACACCTCGACTATACTGCGATAACCACAAGTACTTTTTGGGCGTAATCAAATTCGGCGCCGTTATCGGGTTATCGGTGAAATCACACACGTAACACAAGGGCACGTATCGCTCAAGTAGTATAAAAATATCGATCTCACGAGGACTTAATTTCTACTGTTGTTATTAATTATTGATACTATTTATTTACAGGTATCTAATTAGGATGAGAATGGAATGATTGATGATTTGTTAGTTAATTGTGGATTTGCTAAATAAATAAATAAAAAAATATAAAATAAAACAAAGGAAATTAATAATAAAGAAAATAAACATCTAGGGTTGTGATTCCACACAATATTATTCTAACAATGAATTGATTCTCTTATATAAGTGTAATAAATTAGTTTGCTAACATGAAACTCGAAGATATACAAAAGCCTCTTCCGATGGTCAGATGCAAACACCCAAAATAACCCAATTAACAATATTGCTATGGTAACCAAGTTATCCTAATTCATTAAGATTAAGTTCCAATTGTGGCTACCCCCACCCGACATGTATATGTCTATCATGTAAGGAAATCTACCTAAGGGACATCTACCATAAGGAGAGAGCGTGAGCTATTGAATCTGAGGCTGAAACTTAAAATCTCTTTTCCAAGTTCATTTTAAGTTTACCACATCAATGTTATTGGTGATCAGGCAACAAGAAGCATTAAACTTAAGATTCAATAAACAAATTAAAGCATTAAACATAATATAATTAAATCAATTATTAAGCATGTGAATATTGTGTTTCATCACTTCCCTATAATAAAATAAAATGATGGGGTTAATGGATTCACATTTACTATTTCTAATTTAGAAATCTCCCTTATTATAATATATAAATTTGCATGATATTACCAACCAACCATATAGATGGTTTCCTAATTATGTCAAGTTATAATTAATTCCAACCGACCATAAAGGCGGTATCCAATTTAGTTAGGTTAAAATCAATTTAATTAAGTCCAACCAATCATAAAGGCGGTATCCAATTAAGTCAGGTTTAAAGATAATTTATATATTATAATTTAGGGAGATTAATCTAAATTATAATAATAAAGGTTTCACCCTTCCCCCAGCGGAAAATTAACTACAAAACATAAAAGAAATATAAAGTAAATAAACTACTATTACTATTAAAAATAAAAATACATAATTAAAATACTAAATAAAACTAAACAAACAAGATACAGTCCTTAATCCCCTATTAGGAACCTCAGGAAAGTATGAAAATTCTAAATGAAATCAGCTCCAATTTATATGCAAAATTTTGGTCTACGCATCGCGACGCATAATGCTTTGCGCGTCGTGATGCGCCGTTGATTGTTGACACTTGTACGTATTTTACTGAGATGTTGACACGTATTTGTCGATAGAAATTATTGGCCCGGCATTGCGACGCGTGAAGGCTTGCACATCGCGATGCTGATGTCATGCTGATGTAAGCAATAACGCATGTCGGAAGAGTGAATTATTATGCTGACATCATGATGATGTCATAATGATGCAGGTGCTGACGTGGCACTGACGAGTGTCGGCATAATAGTAATTAAGGCTGACATCATGATGATGCGTGTCGACAGCATAATTACGTCAGCGTGTCATGATGCAAAAGTTGTGCGCGAAATTCCAATTTTGCCTTTTATTCCGATTTTCATCGTTTTAGCCGCAAGTTGATTCCATTGAGTTCCAAAACTTTATTTATCTTCAAAATAACATAAAATACATCAAAACATTCATTAAACCCGAGAAACCATACAAAATATTAGGTTAAAGAAGTGGTAAATAATTCTATATTTTCTGCTCATCACATCCCAAAACCTATCATTTTGCTAGTCCTCGAGCAAAACAACAAAATAAAATGCAATAAACAACTTTAAAAATAAAATTAAACTAAGCTATTTTCGTAGGGATCACGGTTGCATTTAGGGTATGCAACAAGCCTTTAAACCCCTAGGTGTCCCTAGTAGACGAGTTGTAGTCTCGTGAGGGCAGTGACGATACCCACAAACGTCAATCAAATGTACAATCAAACACACAAAGCAAGTTAGTGACAAAACAAGTGAAATTCTTATCCAAGTTAATATTTGTTTTCTTTCTTTCTGAATTACTAAATAAGTAAATTCTCCGATTATTTTTACCATTCTCCATATACACAACCAACAAGGTATTAATCAAATCATTGTGCTCACAATATTCATAAGTGTAGTTGAAAAGAGAGTAATATTTTTGTCGTAAACTTATATCAGAATTCACACCTTTTTGACAATGTAACTTTTTCTGATTTTTTATAACATCTTCAATCCATGTAGCGAGCTTTGGGCCAGTGACTCCCAAGCCAGTTGGCTTTAGGGCACTAGGTGTTTAGACACCCTACGGACTTAATTACTCAGATCTCAAATGTTTAAAGGTTCTACTGTTTGACGCGAATAATCTCTGCTTACTGAGGCAAGACGCCCGGTTACTAAGTAGAAAATTTATTATTATTAACTCAAGCTTTTCCGTTTGACGCGAACAATCACTGCTTACTGAGGTAAGATATTCGGTTACTGAGTAAAAGTATGGTTAATTATTTATATACATAATTTTTTTTCTTTTCTTTTCTTTTTTGTTTTTTTTATTCCATCGCTTTTAGATGCTTCCTCTAATAAACTAGAGTACTGAATATTACAAACTTTTCAATTACAAATCATGTTGTATGTTACCAGGCATGTTAATAATACCTGTCAACGGAGCATATGAAGATCCAATTTAGTCAGTATTATGGAGAATTCACAAATTTAAATAATTCAAAAGGAAATAAACAAAGTTAACTTGTTACAAAATAGGTTGAGATACGTCTCAGGAGTGGAAATTCCTTACACAGCTATCTTAAACACAATTCCACCAGGTTAGTCAAACATTTCAAATAAAAAACAAAAAAAAATTCAAAAATAACAACAGAGTAAAATTAACAAAACAAATAAAAACAAGCAAGTCAAATATTCCCTCCCCCAAACCTAATTGAGACATTATCCCCAATGTCTGAAAAAGAAGAAGAAAGTCTTAGAAGATATCACATGATTAGCGCGGATTTGACAATTGCAACTATAACTAAAAATTACCGATTAAGATCTAAATCCAATTTACGCTTCTTGCCACGATCGCCATTAGACCAGCTCAACTTGGAAACAATGGGGTCAATTTTTGGTTCATATGCTAAGAGTTGGTCAATTAATTCATCGGCTCTTCTCACAGTTAGGAATATATATTTTACCGATTTTGAGATAAGCCCAAGTTTGTTAGCATCTGCAAGAAATAAAAAAAGAAAATCAAAAAATCCATCCACATTAAATAGTCCAATGGGTTTCTGGTGGATGTTGAAGTCTTCCCATGATGCAACTGTGAATATTTCTTCCAACGTGCCTAGCCCACCTAGTAAATCAATGAAAGCGTCTACGTGATTGATCATTTCAATAAGTTGTTCAGACATGCCTGAGACAATTCATTCCTCCCCATTTGAGTCTCTGATGAGGTTTGTATCTGCTAATGGTTTTGGAATGATCCCCAAAACATGGCTGCCACCTTATTGCATGACTTTTGAAACACATCCCATCAATCCAAGATTGCCACCGCCATATACTAAGTGCATATTTCGTTCTGCAATAACCCTCCCCAATATTTTTGCAGCCTCCATAAATTCTGGTTTGGACCCATAGTTAGATCCACAAAACACACAGATATGAGTAACTCGTCGCATGGAAGTAGTTTCCATTTCTCTCTTATCAGAATTTTTATCTGGATGTGTCGAAGAGAGGAATGACGAGCTGAATTTATAGATCCTTAAAAAGAGTGAGTAATAATAGCACTAGTACCTGCCAAATGACAATTATTGGATGAACGTTAAAATAAATCGTGAAAGTAAAAAAGTATAGATCATGTCGGCGAAAATAAAGGAAATCACAATGAAAAGCAAATCAAAGCAATTATTTAAGGCAACGGAATTGTGTACGCAATACGCTACTCGCTTGGTATATATATCCATTAGGATGCGTCTCAAGAATTCATTCCTTACTCAGCCATCACTATAGAATTAAATCTTATCTTTGTGATTGCCAAACACCATTCCTCTTGTCTTGCTCTGCCTTAAATGCTCCGTTTGTGTTTTTCCCTACATCAATAATACACAAAATTAAAAACTCTACAACACATATATATATATATAAAATAAAAAATTTAAATAAAAATAAAAAATTTTGCATGGGTAGCCTCCCTACTAGCGCTAAATTTTTCGTCTTCATCCGGACGTGTCTGAAGTCCATCTGTCAAGGAGGTTTCAGCGTGGTTTTGGACGTCCGATTAAGGACAATGCCATGTGCATTACTTTTGAAGGGTCTCTTCCAACGATGAGGTGGCAAAAAGAATTTTGTCTCATTCAGTGTTTGTGCCACCTTTTTAAACTTTGTCGCTCCAGTGGTTCCTGAAAAGAAAGAAAGAAAATCTGAAGGTGTCATCTGGTACTTGACTTTGAATAGGAGTTCCATTATGTCAAGCTTTTGGGCGGCGTCCTTGATTTGTACTCCTCAAAACAGTGATGTTTCTCCTAAAACCATGAGACCTACAATATGGTTAAACATTTGCTCGTCCATTTGTTCTTCATTTTTCCCCTCATTTTCTTCACAAATGTACTTAAGAATTTCATTTTTCAGCGCTTCATCTGTCATATGTGAAATACATGTTCCATATGTGTCAACCTGAGGATGTAAAGATATGTCTGATTGTAGGTTTTTATCCTCTGTGGTTGGTATGAACGGCTTGGGTAGCTCTTCTTCAAACATTTGTGCAATATATGCTCCAATATCTTCATTTTGAGGATGCAAATTTTCATCCTCACTTGTTGGTGTGGTTGGTACAGACAGCTCTGTTACTTGTTCCTCCTCAGAGATGTAATCAGCGACCAAAGAATTATCTAGATCAAATTGAAACACTGCTGGTTCGGGCTCCAGAACTGATACCTCAGATTCTTGATACTGCTCAGCTTATTCCCCTGTTAAAGTGTCATCGTGAAATGGTTGGTATTTGAAGGCTTCATCAGTGTAATATGAAAATATTTCAGGAGGTATGTTGTTCTGATTTTCTATTAATTGTCCCGATTGATCTGTTATTCTCTGAAGCATGTCATCCCACTTTTCGCTACTTTTCTTGAGCATGTCCACCATCTCTCTTATCATTTGTTTTTCCTCTGATGAATATCGTTCTGGTTCTTGATGAAGATCGTAGGTTTATGGTGGATAAGATGGAAAATGTGGTTCTGTGAAATATGTTGGTTAATCAAACCATGAAGGATTTTGATAGTTCTGCCACCCTGAATTATAGTTGTACATTCAATGCTCGCTAGGGTGGTTACCATCACATATCACACATCTCTGAAATGGTTGAGAAAATTTTGTGTTATTTCTCTCTGAAATCCATGGATAGTTGTTGGGCTAGACAATAGGCCACAGAAAACCGGACTATTGCTCTCTAATATGGGGTGTATCTTCACATCTTAAAGTTCGTAATGCTTCAATCACCCAATAATTTTCCATTTCAACCACCTGAAAAATAAAAGAAAAATAAAAATTACGAATAAAAGTAAAGAAAATTAGATACAAGTAAAATATATAGCTTCAAAATTTAAGTCCCCGACAACGGCACCAAAAACTTGATCGGTGAAATCACACACGAAACGCAAGCACACATATCGCTCAAGTAATATAAAAATATTGATCCCACGAGGACTAATTTCTACGGTTGTTATTAATTATTGATACTATTTATTTATAGGTATCTAATTAGGATGAGAAGGGAATGATTGCTGATTGGTTGGTTGAATGTGGATTTGCTAAATAAATAAATAAATAAAAATATAAAATAAAAAAGGAAATTAATAATAAAGAAAATAAACATCTAGGGTTGTGATTCCACAAAATATTATTCTAATGATGAATTAATTCTCTTATATAAGTGTAATAAATTAGTTTGCTAACCTGGAACATGAAGATATGCAAAAGCCTCTTCCGATGGTCAGATGCAAACACCCAAAATAACCAAATTAACTATATTCTTATGTTAACCAAGTTATCTGAATTCATTAAGATTCAGTTCCAATTATGGCTACCCCCGATCGACAAGTATATGTCTATCCTGTAAGGAAATTTACCTAAGAGACATCTACCCTAAGGTGAGATCATGAGGTATAGCAATAAGCCGGTTGAGGGTTGTGATAAATGCATGAAAGTGTACTTTGAACATCGCTAACTCAACTTAATTATCATGTATATAATCTTAATTTGAGTTTATGTCATGCTTTGTTATTAGGAGCAATGGAACATGAAGATTTGAGCAATTACGCATGTTTCGGGACTTTACGGACGCATCAGAAGCACGCGGGAAGAAAAGAGACGCAGAACGTACAACACCAGAAATTGGCACTGCCGATACGACGCCCACTTTTTGGCATCGCGGCGCCTCCTCAGCATTGCCCATCCATAACTCCAGAGAGTTTGGCGCTGCGGCACCCAAATTCTGGCGCCGCGACGCCCCAAAAAACCCTAAAACCCTGATTTTGACGTCTTTTATGCGAACAATGACTCGGGAACCTCTCTATAAAAACCCAACTTCGTCCAAACCCTAAGGGAGGAGAAAAACGAAGAGAAAATGGAGAAAAAAGAAGAGAGAAACAGAGGGAGAACACATAACAAATAGCCACAAATACAAAACCAAGAGAGGAGAAGGAAGAACTTCAAGGAAACCATGACGTCTCTCCGATCTATCAAGTCTACATCTTTCTTCTTCCATGGAGAACTAATCTCCTAGGCAAAGCTAAGGATGAACTCTTGTATTTGATTTCTTATATTTATGTTGTTGATTCCTAAAGTACCTTTTTAACATTTAATACAATTGATAATTGTTATTCTTTATTATTTTACGATTTCTGAATCCAGAAACTGTGTTTTGTCAACTCCCATATAAATCCAGTCATGCTTCTTCTATGTGTGATTTGCAAACCCAGTTGTGACTGGTAAAGTTGTTTTATGTGTTGGTCTTCTACTGCAGTACTGCCTGAGGGTATATTGTTGACATTAGATAGCTCGTAACGATAACTTTATGTGCTGTTAACATAGAGAAAATAATTCATCAATTACCTTAGAAATTGACATGTTCAGAATTGAATATTTTCTGATGGTTGGTTTGGGATATGAAACCTTCAATTGAGTAATAACAAGAATCAATAACTGAACATAGGAATTTGATATAAGAGGGATTCCTGATGCTTTGCTGCCTCTCTCTTTTGATAGTTTTTAAATATTTTTCATAATATTTATTTTTAATTACTAAACTCAATCATTATCTTTACTTTAGTTACTGCTAACGTTTTTTTTTTTAAGTAAATCAGTTCTTTGTAACCATCTCTCTGAGGAATCGACACCCCAACTATACTGCGATAACCGTAAGTAACCGTAAGTACTTTGTGCACGCCATGTAAGTGCACAACCTCTTGAAAGAAGAGGTCAATAATGTGTGTGGCATCATCTGATTTGTGATATGTAATAAAGTGTGTCATCTTACTAAAATGATGAACCACAAAAAAAAATAGAGTCATGTTCCTTCCTAAATCTAGGCAAACCTAACACAAAGTCCATGGAGACATCTACTCAAGGTGTCTGGGGAACATGTAACGGTGTATAAAGCCCATGTGGTTGGACTTTAGATTTCACTTTCCTACAAGTAATGCACCCATCACAAATGCACATGACATGATTCTTCATTTTAGGCCAATAAAAGTGTTCATGTAAGATGTCCAATGCTTTCTTAATACCAAAATGATCCTTAAGACCCCCACTATGTGCTTCATGTACCAATAACTCATGCATGAAACAACTAGGCACGCACAATTTATTCTCTTTAAATAGAAAGTCATCATATATATAAAAATTTACCATATGAACCATTTTCACATGCATTATAAACCTCAAAAAATTCATTATCATTCACATATAAGTACTTTATAAATTCAATACCAAGAAATTTAGAACTCAGGGACATTTAGAGCATACCTATGTGACAATGCATCAGTAATCACATTCTCCTTACCTTGCTTATATCGAATGACATATGGGAAGGTCTCTACGAATTCCATCCATTTGGCATGCATTTTGTTAAGCTTTATTTTTCCTTTGATATGCCTCAAGGATTCATGGTCAAAGTGAATCATGAACTCATTTGGCCATAGATTATGATGCCAAGTCTCCAGAGCTCTGACTAAGGCATAAAACTCATTGTCGTAGGTCGGGTACTGCAATGCTGCGACATTTAGCTTTTCACTGAAGAAAGTTATAGGACGTTGATCTTGAATAAGAACTGCTCCAAAATCAATACCTGAAGCATCACACTCAATCTTAAAAGTTTGGTTAAAATTAGGTAAGATTAAAATAGGTATAGTACATAAACGATCCTTCAAAAGGGTAAATATACTCTCTTGTTCCTCCTCCCAATGAAAATCCATATTTTTCTTTATAACTTCAGTGAATGATGTTGTAATTGTGCTAAAGTTTTTCACAAACCTCATATAGAAACTAGCTAAGCTTAACTGTGGTTCCTTTCAAGCGGTAGGATCATGTATGGCCTTCAAAATAAATCAATGGCCATACATACAATCCTATTATATATGCATGTTTGGGAGATATTCACTTGAATTGCGACTCTTCAACTCTCATGCAAGTCTAATCCTAATAGGATAAGTAACAAAATAAAAAAAAATCAAGTCCAATGAAATTCGGACTTCAATTACTAAAGCTATAAGCTATAAGCTATAAGCTATAAATACATGAAACCTCAAGTACTAAAGGGGCAGAGAACAAGAGAGAAGAAAAATACATAGTAGTTCCTTTGTTCCGGAAAATTCCCCGGCTCCCACACTATAAGCTTCAGAGTGGAACCTATTAAATATTAGATTATTTTGTATTCTATTATTTTGCAAGGGAGCTCAATGAGTCTTTTTTTTTTTTTGAAATGAAATTAATACTTCTCATTTAACCACTATTATGGAGGAGGTACATAATTTCTGCTGGAAAAGTATCCAGCCATACAACAGTTTCAATCTTATATAAAGCTATATTTGCTAAAACATGAGAAATTGTATTACAATTTCTAGAAATGAAATTGCATTTGCAGTCTTGGACAATATTTATGGCTTCTTTAATTTTTGAGATTATCCATTCCACTTCTGTAATGCTACTGCACCTGCTATTTATCAATTCCACAACTCCCTTCGCATCTGATTCCAAGACAATTGAACTCACTCCTACTAATTTTGCTAACTGTAGTCCCCAACTTGCTGCTTCAGCTTCAGCATATATCACATCCCCAACGAACCTTGAAGTCTTGACTGCTGCTGCTATGAGGTTGTCATTCCAGTCTCTAATGACAGCACCCAACCCAGATAACTTACTCTCTATCTTGGTAGCCGCATCTATATTTATCTTGTAACACCCATTTGGAGGAGGTTTCCATGGCATTTTCATCACTGATTCTTCTCACAGATTATGATTTAGATCCAACTCTTTTATTCTTCTAAAAGAATTAAGCATAGCTTCAGCTCTTGCTACTACCCCCCAAAGTTTCTTCCACCTTCATTCAAAAATCTTCTTGTTTGTGCCCTACCAAATCCCCCAAAATATTACTACTAACACTTCCAAAACAGATTTACAATGATTCCGGGACAATTGATCTAAAACAGTAAGCATGTCATCACAAATAACTCCCTGAATGTTCTGAGCATATGGGGTAGCTTTCCAGATTTTTCTTGCTGACTTACATGTAACCAACGCATGTGTTATGGTCTCAACTCCATTTCTACATAGCATACACACCGGGTCATGCAATACTCTCCCCTGACAAAGATTTTCCGCCAAAGGTAAAAGATTTTTGGCCGCTCTCCACATAAATATCTTAATCATACTTGGGGGGTATTGAGAGACCAAATGATGTTCCAGTGATTGTTTACTTCTGCTGGTTCAGCCAAGCTGTCAGATTTTTTTATCTTGAGTTCTATCTGATATCTACTTTTGACCATATATTGGCCATTCTTGTCATAATACCAAATAAAATGATCAGGTCTCGGCTACTTAGGAAGGGGAATCGCCATTATTAATTCTGCATCTTCGTCACTGAACTTGTCCTTTATAAGCTTTTCATTCCAGGTATTCCCAGCCTCTATAAGCTCTGCAACTGTAGCCTCTTGGTGTAGAGCTGGTTTCATTATTAGTTTAAAAGTTAACGGTCTAGGGATCCAGTTGTCCTTATTTATTCCCACTCTACTGCCATTACCAATTCTCCATCGACCCTCTGTTTCCAGTACTTGTCTTCCCCACACAGTGCTTCTCTAAACAAAAGAGGGGTTTGAGCCAATTTTTACTTGCATAAAATCTGAATGCTTGTAGTATCTTGCTTTTAAAACTCGAGCAACTAGAGATTCTGGGAACTGAATTACTCTCCATCCCTATTTTGCAACAAGTGCCTGGTTGAAAGCCGATGTTTCTCTAAAGCCGAGCCATCCCCACTCTTCACTTGACATAGTTTCTCTCATCTTACCCAATGAATGCCCTTTTTCTCTTCCTTGGATCCCCACTAAACCTAGCACTAGCTCTCTGTATGTCTTCACAAATCCCTACATGTATTTTGAAGACACTCATTGCAAAGGCTGGTACTGCTTGTGTTATAGGCTTGATCAGGACCTCATCACCACCACTGGAGAAGAACTTGTGTTGCCAGCTAGAGATTTTGCCTAGAACTCTCGTCTTGACATCAATGAAAAACTCTTCCTCTTCCTCCCAATCATGGATGGTAATGCAAGGTATTTCTCTTGTTTCGACACTACCTTAAGCTGGAGTATGTTTCTAATTTCATCCTTAAGTCTTCCTTGAGTGTTACTGCTAAAAAACATAGATGATTTTTCATAGTTGAAAATCTACCCTGATACATCTGCATACTTGTCGAAAATGAACTTTAATTGTCTACACTAATCAATTGAGGCTCTCCCAAAAATCAGACTGTCGTCCGCAAACAGAATATGAGAAATTTTGATGTTTTTACCGAAGCTCAATCCATGGATCAACCTCTGTTGTTCTGCATGCCACAACATGTTAGAGAACACTTCTGCACATATTATAAACAAGTATGGAGACAAAGGGCACCCCTGCCTCAGCTCAATGAGTCTTTGTAAACCACAATGCAGCTCTTTTCTAGCATGAAAATTAGCTTCAAAATGGATGTGGGCTCCATCTCGGAACCACTCAATGGGGTACACATCATCAACTACAAAACAACCCTTACACATATCATAAGGACAATAATACTTGTCATATATGTATGTGGTAATGGTAATTTGCTCATAATGAACTTTTTTTTAACTTGATTGAGAAGATCTTCAGCATTTTTATCTTGAGAATCATTATGTGATTCTTATCATTCCTCCTCTAGCTGGTGAGATAAATTTTTCTTAAAACTCACAGCTTGTTTAGAAATGATGTAAACTTTGTAGGAAGCTTTCCGATCATTCATTTGTGAAGGGAATTTTTCAATATATCTTATGTTGATTTGTCTTTCCTTCCATTTTAATTCTTAACATCCCCTTTAAACTGGGAAGAACTATGAGATGGATTTCTTTCATTCAAAATTATTGTGCAAGACTTCTTTTGAAGATTGAATCTCCAATCGTCCTGCTCACATCTTTTTCTTCCACCACTTTCTTCACATTGATTTCTTCAATGGTCATCTTTCTGAGTGTCATGTAATAAATTTATTTCCATGTACATAAAATTATTTGTAAATGATTATAAAGATTGAAAGCATTCTTTTGATCTAATCTAGAAAATCATTCAAAAATTAGAGATTATTTCTTAGATCTTGTCAATGAAATCTTTCAATTTCAAGAATTCAAACTCAGTTTTATTTCGGGCTAAAGTTATTTTGTGTCTAGGCCTTGTGACCAAGATTTATTTCGAAAATCAACCATTTCTTAGATCTTATCAATGAAATCATTCATTTATTATATATTATTATTATTATTATATTATTATTATTATTATTATTATTATTATTATTATTATTTTTATTTTTATTTTTATTTTTATTTTTATTGTTATTTTTAATTTTTTTATTTTTATTTTTATTTTTATTTTTATTTTTATTTTTATTTTTTATTTTATTTTATTTTTATTTTTATTTTTATTTTTATAATTTTTATTTATAGTAATTAATTTTTGTATTAATTTAACAATTAAGAATAATACTAATTTAATTACTACATCAATACAAAACATATTTACATTAATTTTAAAAATTAATTATACAATAATCTTATATCAACTCTTGATATAATATTAATTAATTTAATTCATCTTATAAATTATCGGATCGAACAATTTGATCATTCCATTTAACCTAATACTTATTGTCAACATTTGATGAAAGTTGTCATATTACTCAACGAGTATATTTAATATAGCGAAACTCTCTAGGTTCAATCCAGGTTGTTATATATACATATATAGCTTATATATACGTATCCATGAAGCCTTGCCCACCTACAAATCATGGTAAAACAATCACGACATGTCGAACCATATAAGTTGAGGTTATATCATTAATGTATAGTTCTTCCATCGTATCGTCTCCTATCGAGTAAGATTATTATCTTTCTGTCAAAACATTATCTACTCAATATATAACTTATCTTCATAATTATATTCAAATAATAAATAATATATATAGAAAACTGTTTTCCAAAACATACTTTCGGCCAAAAAATTTCTGAAATATAATCCCGAAGCATCAAGAGACATAGTCCAACCATATAGATTGACGGATCCTTATGTCAACACACATTGGTCTCCATGAGCATCGGTCTGTACCTAATAATTATCCAGCGGTCAAACCGTAAAATATTTCTGACATGCATGGTATCAGGCATAGAGAAGACAACTATTGACAGTTTTATATAATATCTATTAGTCTTCTTCTGTGAGTCCATTCGATATTCATTCCACTAATGAATATCCACACTTCTATACAAACTTTCGCTAAGGTCAAAATCTATTGAGACAAACCGTATGTCCATTACCTATATAGAAAATGCACTAGTATTACCATATAATGATTGACCCATGTCAAATTGATCAAGACCATGAATAATTTATATTTGAGAGTATGCTTGATATTCCTCAACACCATTTGCAACTCTTGCAACTATATCACCATAAGTTGTAACTCTCATGTCTTTACTAATTTCACCATATAATTTGTATTGTTAACTCCACCATGGAGGATGAGTATGTAACAGCTTACAAAGCAGCTAAGGAATCAGTTTGTCTCCGGAAATTCTTTGGAAGATCTGGAAGTTGTTCCAGATATGGATAAACCACTCACACTTTATTGCGATAATAGTGGTACAGTGGCGAATTCCAAAGAACCAATAAACCACAAAAGGGGAAAGCATGTAGAGAGAAAATATCATCTCATCATAGAGATAGTGCAGGGAGGAGATGTTTCTATCACGAAGATTGCATCCGCAGAGAACCTGGCTGATCCGTTTACAAAGACCTTGTCGGTTAAAGTATTTGAATGTCGTCTAGAAGGTCTAGGATTACGTGACATGCCCCATTTGCACTAGTGCAAGTAGGAGATTATTGGGGTATATGCCCTAGATCTTCATATAATGTAAATAAAATTATTTGTTCTGAAATAAAAGATGCATTATTCATTTATCAAATATTTGATTTAAATCGCATATTGTAAATTATCTTGTTTACCCTTGATTACTCACGTGCCTTCAGACTTAGTATATGAGTGTCATACACAAGATGATTTAAGTGTGAAGTTAGTAATATAAAATAGTCCATAGAGATCAAACAAAACAGATACTTTATTTGTGGTTTATCTATAACTGCGGTCCATTCTATAATTACATGGCGACTTTGATCCAGGATCGTCTATGTGGTGACTTGAGAATGGAGACACTTTATATGATGTGATCATATAGGAATGGACCCAGATAGAAATTAGATTCTTATAATATCCGTTAAATAAAGAAATTCATTTCAATCTACTAGATGTTCATATATGGATTGATATGAATCTTGAGTGTACTGCGAATTCATGCATGAAAGGCTATGTCCTTTGATTTACAAAGGTGAGGTTGGTATAGCAATCCCGACCAATAGCTATGTACTTTGGTGATGAAAACCTGCCTGGAACAAAGCCAAGTAAACCCACAAAAGATTGAGATCGTTCCCAAGAAAGCCAAGACAGTTCGGTTGAAACTCTAAACCTCTGAAGAACAAGCAACAGAAGCCTAGAGTGCTAATGGGGGCACCAGAAAGGGTTAGCAAACCTCTAATAAGCCAAAATCAGTGAGAACGGGTTGAGGATTTCTCAAAGCTCATGAAAATATTATGTTTTTATTAAAAGATGAGTTGCCCACAAAAGAGAACCAAAGTTAGCCTTTTATAATGAGGCTTTAACCAAAACCATAACCCACAATTATAAAAAGATAAAACTACCCTCACGCCAATAGACATATATCCTAAAACTAACATAAGCTAACGCCACGTGCTAACTCAAGCATGCTTAACCCAATTCTCAAACATAATAAAATAATAAATCCTAAATAATATGCCAAACATAAATAAGGGGCCGAATTAAAACAGATGTCAAGCCCATAAAAAAATAATAAGTAACAAATAACTATACTAAATTAGACCTAAGTATCTTGATGCTTCACGACCTGAATAAGGTTCACCATCACAGGTTCGTCCAGCTTCAATCCCATATTCAATGTAGTAGAGGCTTGTACATAGTCGGATATGGTCCTCTGCACGAATCCATGTACTGCCTCATGAATCTTCTTAGCTCGAGAACTAGTGATTGGACCCTCTAGAACATGCACAGTAGTGGTCCATTCTTGTGCATCATAAGTTGCATCCTGGGCCTCTTCATTCCCTCTTTCCTCAAAAGGATTCGACCTCGAATCTGCATCAAACACAGATAGATCAGAAACATTAAACGAAGCAAAAATATTATACTCACATGGAAAATTCACTTTATAAGCATTGTCAATGATCTTCGCAACAATCTGAAATGGCCCATCGCCTCTGGGTTGGAGCTTGGACTGTCTTTGCTTTGGGAATCACTCTTTGCGCATGTGCACCCCAACCCAATCACCTGGTTCAAAGGATACATGGTGTCTACCCTTGTTGGCATGAGAGGAATATTATTCATTATTCTTCTCAATGTGTTGTCATGCTTTCTCATGAATGGACTTGACAAAATCGGCATTGCGCTTACCATCCAGACTAACCCTCTCATCAACGAGCAAAGGCAATAAATCCAGAGATGTTAGTGGTTAAAACCATACACAATTTCAAAATGAGAATAAGAAGTAATGCAATGAATACTATGATTATTTGCAAACTCATTGAAAGGCAAACATTCCTCCCATGACTTCAAATTCTTAGAAAAAATAGTACAAAATAGTTGGGACAGGGTCTTGTTAATAACTTCGGTCTGACCATCAGTTTGTGGGTGACAAATGGTGGAGAATAAAAGTTTAGATCCCAGCCTACCCCATAGAAATTGGCTAGTCCATGGAAGCTTCTAACCTTAGTGATGCTCTTAGGTGTAGGCCACTCACGAATGGCCTTACCATTGTCCTCATCGACCTCAATACCTTATGCACTAATGACATACCTAGGAATACCACTTTTTCCTTGCAAAAGCTACATTTCTTAAGATTATCATACAATAATTTATTTCTCAAAACATCAAACACAGATCGCAAATGTCCTACAGGCTCATCTAAATTCTTCATGTACACTAAAATATCATCAAAATATACAACGATAAATTTACCCAAAAAGGCACGCAAAACATGATTCATTAGACGCATAAAAGTGCTAGGGGCATTTGTAAGCCCAAATGGCATCACAAGCCACTCATATAACCCATATTTTATTTTAAAAGCAGTATTCTATTCATCCATTTCCCGCATCCTAATCTGATGATACCCACTTTTAAGGTCATTTTAGAAAAAAAAATGCAGGACCTATATAATTCATGTAACATATCATCTAATCGACGGATAGGGTGGCGATACCTTACAGTGATATTGTTGACTGCTCGACAATCCACACATATTCTCCATGTGCCATCTTTCTTTGGTACCAATAAGACTAGAATCACACATTTACTCATGCTCTCTCGTTAAACTCCTCTACTTGCCTTTAGAGCTCATTAGTTTCCTCGGGATTACTTTAGTAGGCTATCTATTCGGAATGACCGCCTCTGGGATGAAGTCAATCTGATGTTCAATACCTGAAAGTGGTGGTAAGCCATGAAGTATCTTTTCTACAAACACATCATCATAATCCTGCAATAAAGAAGTAAACACACTAGGCAAAAAAATATTCGGGTTAGTTTCATCAAAACTGAGAAGTGTTTCTCTATACAAATTGAGGATCATAACTTTGTTCTTGGCATACTCTCTCATCACTTTCTCTAATTTAGCAAAGAAACTATTTTTAACTCTACCCCCACTCTCTTTCTTTTGTTCACACTCAGTATTTCTCTCGCCTAAACCCTTGGAACTCTTGACCTCACCCCCTCGAATCACATTCTCAACCTCTTCTTTAGATGCTTTTTTGTGGAACATGTAGCTTCATTTGGTCTTAAAAAACCTCATGTGGTGTCAACGGAACAAGTGTAACTTTTCTTCCATCTTTCTCAAAACAATATTTGTTATGAAACCTACCATGCGTCACTCTCATGTCAAACTTCAAAGGATTCCCTAGTAACAAATTCCCAACTTGCATGGGGACTACATCACATAACACCTCATCCTTGTACTAGCCAATTGTAAAACTAACCAAAACCTACTTATTCACTTTAACCTCGCCATTATTATTCAACCATTGTAAATTATAAGTCTTAGGATGTCTAAGCAAAGTCAAACCCAACTTCTCGACAAATATTGTGCTAGCCACATGAGTATGACTACCCTCATCGATATCTCGATGCATACCTTGTTCTGGACTAGGCATTAGTATGGAATTTTTTCTCCGCGTTATTGAACGTTTCATCCTCAACCTTGTCATGGGTACTCAAAGCACGTCGGGTCATAGGGACTCCTCCCTGACTGTACACTCAACCACTTCGTCATTAGTAGGTCTTCTAACTCGGGCGCTCCTCACTACCAATCCTCACTATCTGAAATCACCTCAAAACCATCACCCATCATACATGGTCCTTCAAAAATAAAGCTCTTAGCTTACGTTCCCACTCTAGGTTAGCTTCGGGGTCCACTCTTGCCTTGGAAAGAATGAATAGTCCCCATCTTATTTTTTTCCTATGTCCAATCTTCTCTTCCTAATGACCCTTTGAACATATCTTTTCAGTCCTACCTCTTATAGGGCCGAAAGTACGTGTATCGCCAACTCTGACATTCTGTCAAACTCGTCAATCATAGTCCCAAACTCATGTTGGGCCTCCATCTCAGCCATGGGTACATGATGAGCGGAAAATATATCAATATTTACCGCCCCTTTTACTTAATATTTTGTTTAGTTTCTCGGGTTTGATGAACGTTTTGATATGTTTTATTTTATTTTGCAGATAAAATAATATCGGGACTCAATGAAATCATTTAGGACGAAATGTGGATCAAATAAGGGCAATTATTGGACTTGATATATTAATTTTGGAGATTGGAAACTTGAAAGGGCGTTTTTGACGAAGTGCAGTTTTGGAAATTCCAGTTTTGCGCATCTGTCGTATTTTGGGCATAACTTTTACTCAGATATCGGATTGAGCTGATTCAAGTTCCAGATTAAAGAAGACTCAAAGATCTACAACTTTGAAAGAGAATATTTTCAATTCTGATGATTTCATGACCGAAATTGATGAACCATCCAGAAGTGTGTGGAGTGTAATTATTAAAAGTCATTATCAATCATTTTCAAAGCAAAATATTAATTAATAAATAATTAATAAAAATTATCAAATCACCACCAAACAAGATAAGCAATTAGTGGAGCAATTATGGATTTGGTGGAGTAATTAGTGGAGAAATTAATAATGGATTTGGTGGAGAAATTGATTGATGATTTGATGGTGGCAAAATTTTGCCTATAAATACCAAGCCATTTCATTTGTAAAATTCATACTTTCTTCTTTGAAATCCTTAATGAAAAAATAAAAAGATTGTATCTAGTTTGTTTATTTTTAGTTTTCAGTAATTAATTTTCACTTTCGCACTTTCTTTTCTTTACTTTTCAGTTTTACTTTCCGTAATTTACTTTTACGCATAACACTTTCCTTTCTTTACTTTTTCAGTTTTTATTTTTCAACCATGAGGAGGTAACTTCCCTCTGCCGAGGTGAAAGGTAATTCTTTTACTGTTACTATCTTAGATTAATCTCCCTTAGACACAACATATTCACTATTCTAAAATTTGACTTAAAAAGGAATACCGCTATATTGGTCGGTGGGCTATTTAATTTAAACTGTTAAACCTGACTAAGCAAGGATACCGCCAGATTGGTCGGTTGGTAATTTAATTTTGGTCCGCCTTTATGGCTGGTTATTTCTTTATCGCCTACATGGCAGGTTCATGGACAAATTTTACCGCCTTTATGGCTGGTCGGACTTAACTTGACTTAATCAGGGTACCGCCTATATGGTCGGTTGGTTTTAATCTCACAAGTGATTATGTTATACTAAGGGAGATATCTAAGTTAGTAATTAGTAAAAGTAATTCCTTTTATCTTGGCAGTTTATTTTCATTTACTTTCCCGCTTTTACTTTCTCGCAGTTACTTTTTAGCATTTTTATTTTATGTCTTTTAAGTTTTCATTAGCCATAGCTATGTATTGTAACTAAGTTAGTATCTAGGGTTGTGATGAATTTCAATATAACCGGTTTATAAGGGGTTAGATTATAGGTTGGGTAATTTAAAGATTTATTTATTGAGTCTTAATCTTAATGCTTTTTATTAACTGGCCATTAATAAAATTGATTAGGTAAACTTAAAATGAACTAGACATAGGGATTTTAAGTTTAAGACCTTAGACTCAATAACCCACGATCTTCCTTGAGGATAGATAACCCTTTTAATAGATTTCCTTACAGGATAGGAATATACCTGTCGGGCGGGGGTAGCCATAATTGGAACTTAATCTTAATGAATCTAGGTAATTTGGTTGACATAGACATATGGTTCAATTGGATTATACTAGGTATTTGAAATTGACCATCGGAAGAGGCTTTTACATAAATTAGTGTTCCAGGTTAATAAATCAATATATTACCCAACTTTAAGATAACCACTTCATCTTCTAAATAATATTGGAATTAATCACAACCCTGGATAGTTTTTATAAATTTGGATTTTTCTCAACCTACTTTTAAGCAATTTTATTTACTTGTTTTAAATTTAGAATCATCGTCATTTCAAATCAATCAATCAAACAACCTGTTAGATACTGGTAATCAGTTGGCCCCATAAATTAATAACAAAAAGGTTTTAAGTCCTCGTGGGATCGATACTTTTTATACTACTTGAACGATACGTGCGCTTGCGTTATACGTGTGTGATTACGCCGGTCAAGTTTTTGGCGCCGTTGCCGGGGACTTATTTATCTTTTACTATTATTAGTTTACGGTTTAGTTTCGTTACTTGTATCTTATTTTTCTTTTTACTTATTGTTTTTGTTTTCTTGTGTTTCAGGTTCTCAGACATTTAATGAGACGAGCCAGAAGCTTTGAAATCCATCCGCTTGACCCTGAGATTGAAAGAACCATCAGACAGTTGAGAAGGGAAAGGCGAGAAGGCCAAGAAGCAATTGTTAACATGGAACCTGAACCTTTGGAGGTTGCACCACCAATTCCCATTCGAGACAGAACCATTCCGGTGGTAGATGGCCTCACTTCCTGTATTGTACTTCCTCCCTTACCAGCAAATGCAGGAGATATCAAAACTTGCATTCAGATGATTCAGCAGTCAGTTCAGTTTGGGGGGAATGCAACTGAAGATCCTAATGCCCACATCAGCAACTTCCTGGAAGTTTGTGGCACTTTCAATTACAACCGAGCATCAGAAGAAGCAATGAGACTGCGGGTTTTTCCATACTCCTTGAAAGACAGAGCAAAGGCCTGGCTACATTCACTATCAGCTGGTTCCATCACAACATGGAACACTCTAGCCACCAAATTCCTTGCAAAATACTTTCCACCAGCCAGAACTGCAAAGTTGAGGAATGACATCACATCCTTTGTGCAGCAAGATTCAGAATCTCTGTACGAAGCTTGGGAAAGATACAAAGATCTGCTCCGGAAATGTCCTCACCATGAGATTCCAAAATGGCTTCAAGTCCAAACTTTCTATAATGGACTTTCTGGATTGATGAGAACCACATTGATGCTGCTGCTGGAGGAGCTTTGATGTCAAAAGGAGAAGATCAAGCCTGGGACCTAATCGAAGAGATGGCCAATAACAATTCCTTGTGGCCAACAGAAAGGAGCTTGATTCAAAGAATTGCAGGAATTTATGAAGTTGGAGCCAACACAGCAGTTAGTGCCAAACTGGACCAGATATGCAAATTCATGGAGACTCTCAACACTCAAAGCAATATTGGAGCAACAAGTTCAACATATGGAGGAGCACCAGAGCCAACTCAACCTGAAGAAACGGTGAATTATGTCAACAATTTCAACAGACAGGGAAACAATCCATATTCCAACACCTACAACCCAGGGTGGAGGAATCATCCCAATTTTTCATGGAGCAACAATTCTGGACAAAGGAACAATCCACCACCAGGATTTCAGCAACAGAACAATCCACCACCTGTATTCCAGCAACATAACAAAGGCCAGGAGCATGAAAAAGAACCAGTAATGGCAGAAGTGCTGGCTCAGTTAAAAAAATACGATGCTATGATTCAGAACCAATCAGCTTCTATCAAAGCACTGGAAAATCAGATTGGACAACTGGCCAATGCTCAGAGTTACAGACCACCAGGAAATCTTCCCAGCAACACAGAACCGAATCCAAGGAACCGAGGGAAGGAGCAATGTCAAGCCATCACCTTGAAAAGTGGTACTGAAATCAACAAAGATGTTGGAATCAAGGCAACCATTGAAGATGTTCCAAAAGAAGCAGAGCAACAGATGGAGGAAAAAGAAGCAAAGGAAAAAGAACAGATTACTCCACCTCCACCTTTTCCTCAGCGTCTTCAGAAAAACAAACTGGACAAGCAGTTTGCTCGATTCCTGGAAGTATTCAAAAAGCTGCACATCAACATTCCATTTGCAGAAGCCTTGGAACAAATGCCCAGCTATGTCAAATTCATGAAAGATATTCTTTCACGAAAACGAAGATTGGGAGATTACGAGACAGTAGCATTGACGGAAGAATGCAGTGCCATCATTCAGAGGAAACTACCCCAGAAGTTGAAAGATCCTGGCAGTTTCACAGTCCCGTGCACCATTGGAGAACATTACATCGGTAAGGCTTTATGTGATTTAGGTGCTAGTGTTAACTTGATGCCTTTTTCTATTTACAGGAAACTACAGATTGGAGAAGCAATGCCTACCTCTGTTTCTTTGCAACTTGCCGATCGGACGCTCGCATTTCCAAGAGGAGTGGTTGAAGATGTGTTGGTGAAAGTTGACAAACTCATTCTCCCAGCTGATTTCATTATCCTTGACATGGAAGAAGACAAAGATGTTCCTATCATTCTTGGGAGACCATTCTTGGCTACAGGGAGAACTGTGATTGACGTACAAAAAGGAGAACTAACCATGAAAGTTCAGGACCAAGAAGTTACTTTCAATGTTTTCAAAGCCATGAAATTCCCGAGCGATGAAAAGGAAGAAGAATGTTTCAGAATTGATGTTGTTGATAGTATCATTCAAGATACTGATACAATTCCCACAGACAAACTTGAAGCTTGCATCACCAACATGTCTGACAGTGAGCTTGATGCTGAAATTATGGAATGTATCAACTATCTTGACAAGCCGTTTCGTTTCAAAGTGACACAACCAATTGAAAGTTTGGAACTTCCAAAGACAGACCGGATCAAACCCTCGATTGAAGAACCACCGCAGCTGGAGCTGAAGTTACTCCCGAGCCATCTCAGGTATGCATTTCTTGGAAACTCTTCTGAATTACCTGTTATAATTTCTTCGTCGCTAACATTGGAACAGGAAGAAAAGTTGCTGAGAGTATTGCGAGAGCACAAGAAAGCCATTGGTTGGACTATAGCAGACATTCGAGGCATTAGTCCATCATTTTGCATGCACAAAATCTTGATGAACGATGAGTACAAACCCACTGTGGAGCATCAACGGAGACTCAATCCAATCATGAAGGAAGTCGTGAAGAAAGAAATCATCAAATGGTTGGATGCTGGCATCATTTATCCCATTTCAGACAGCAGTTGGGTGAGTCCTATGCAATGTGTGCCGAAGAAAGGAGGAATTACTGTGATCCCCAATGAAAAGAATGAGTTAATTCCGACAAGAACGGTGACTGGATGGAGAGTATGCATGGACTACCGTAAGCTGAACAAAGCCACCAGAAAGGACCATTTTCCGCTGCCATTCATTGACCAGATGTTAGACAGATTGGCGGGACATGAGTTCTATTGCTTTTTGGATGGATATTCAGGATACAATCAGATTTCCATTGCACCAGAGGATCAGGAGAAAACCACATTTACATGTCCTTATGGTACTTTTGCTTTCCGCAGGATGCCATTTGGACTATGTAATGCCCCTGCCACATTTCAGCGTTGCATGATGGCCATCTTCTCAGATATGTTGGAGCAGAGTATGGAGGTTTTCATGGATGACTTTTCTGTATTTGGAGATTCATTTGATCATTGTTTGCAAAATCTTGAACAGTATTACAAAGGTGTGAAGACACGAACTTGGTACTCAACTGGGAGAAATGCCACTTTATGGTACAGGAAGGCATTGTTCTTGGACACCGGATCTCACAAAAGGGAATCGAGGTAGACAAAGCAAAGATCGAGACAATTGAAAAACTACCTCCTCCAACATCTGTCAAAGGCATTCGGAGTTTTCTTGGACATGCAGGTTTTTACAGGAGATTTATCAAAGACTTTTCCAAAATTGCAAAACCTCTTTGCAACCTTCTGGAAAAGGATGTGCCTTTCAACTTCACCAAAGAATGCCAGGAAGCCTTCGAGATCTTGAAACAGAAGCTGGTTTCTGCCCCCATCATTGTAACACCAGACTGGACCCTTCCATTTGAAGTAATGTGTGATGCTAGTGATTTTGCTGTAGGTGCAGTTTTGGGACAACGCAAAGCAAAGATTTTCCACACCATTTACTACTCCAGCAGAACTTTGAATGAAGCTCAACTCAACTACACAACCACTGAAAAGGAGTTGCTTGCAGTTGTGTTCGCTTTTGACAATTTCGTTCTTATCTGTTGGGTCCCAAGGTGGTAGTCTACACAGATCATTCAGCAATCAAATATCTGATCGCGAAGAAAGATGCCAAACCCAGATTGATCCGTTGGATACTTCTTCTGCAAGATTTGACGTGGAGATTCGAGACAGAAAGGACAGAGAACCAGGTGGCAGATCACTTATCGAGGATCGAGAATGGAGAAACAGCTGGCAAAGAACTGTCAATCAAAGAAACTTTTCCAGATGAACAGCTGTTTGCCATGAAACAACAAGATACCCCTTGGTATGCTGACTATGTCAACTACATTGTGTCAGGAAAATGGCCGTTGGAATGGACAACTCAACAACGGAAGAAATTCTTCAAAGAAGTCAAGCACTATATCTGGGATGAGCCGTACCTGTTCAAACGGTGTGCTGATCAATTATTGAGACGGTGTGTTCCACAGGAGGAGGTCAACAGTGTTTTGCAGCACTGTCATTCATCACCATATGGCGGACACTTCAGCGGAAACAAAACTGCAGCAAAAGTCCTTCAATCAGGTTTGTTCTGGCCTACACTTTTTAAAGATGCTTATCTTTTTGCTTTTCAATGTGACAGGTGCCAGAGAATGGGGAATATTTCGAGAAGAAACGAAGGACCATTGCAAAACATTCTGGAAGTTGAGATATTTGATGTGTGGGGTATTGATTTCATGGGACCCTTTGTTCCATCATTCGGAAACCTGTACATCTTGGTTGCTGTAGACTACGTCTCCAAATGGGTTGAAGCAATTGCACTGCCATCCAATGATTCAAAAGTGGTGATCAAATTCCTGAAAAAGAACATTTTCACTCGGTTTGGAACACCTCGAGCAATCATCAGCGATGGTGGCTCTCATTTCTGCAACAAATACTTTGATGCACTTCTATCCAAATACGGAGTTACTCACAAGGTTGCCACAGCCTACCATCCACAGTCAAATGGACAGGTTGAAGTTTCAAACAGAGAAATCAAAAGAATCTTGGAAAGAACCGTTGGATCAACAAGGAGGGACTGGTCTGCAAAATTGGATGATGCATTATGGGCCTACCGTACAGCTTACAAGACACCCATTGGTATGTCACCATATCGATTGGTGTTTGGGAAAGCATGCCATCTGCCAGTTGAGCTTGAACACAAGGCGTACTGGGCACTGAAGAAGTTGAATTTTGATCCACAAGCTGCAGGAGAGAAAAGACTTCACCAACTCAATGAATTGGAGGAATTTCGCCTACAGGCTTATGAGAATGCCAGACTGTACAAAGAAAAGACCAAGAGATGGCATGACCGAAAAATAGTGCACAGACAGTTGGAACCAAGGCAACAGGTGTTGTTGTACAACTCGAGGTTGAAACTTTTCCCTGGAAAGTTGAAATCAAGGTGGTCAGGTCCATTTGTGATCACTCAGGTTTTACCACATGGAGCTGTTGAGTTACTGGATCCCAATACCAACAACACATTCAAAGTTAACAGTCAGCGGGTTAAGCATTATTGGGGAGAACCGTTGGAGCGACAAAAAGAAAGTGTCACACTTTCAGATCCAGCCTAAACGTTCGAAAAGTCACGTCTAGCTGACGACTTTAAACTTAGCGCTCGCAGGGAGGCAACCCATGCAATTTTGTATATATTGTGATTTGGTGTGATTTATTTTGTGTGTGTTAGTTTTTGTTATCATTACAAGATGGAAGAAGCTCTCGTAAATCTTCACAAGCAATTTCCTTCTCTCCCTCAAAATTCTCTGATGAAAGTTTACAAAGCTCGCTTGGAACGGATGAGACTACTGACGATCCATGGTATTCCTAATGACATTCGTTGGGTAATCGAAGCACGAGTTCGATTAGCAGGTGAATATTCTGATTCTTGTACTTCTTATTTGCCTGGATTTGGAAGAAGCACATATTCAAAGAAACGTAGAGCAAGAAATGGGTGTTTGTTTCAAATGTGCACGTTGGAATTGTAATACTCGTTGTCGTTCTTTAGGAATGGTGTCTGATAATCGCGAAGACAAAATTAAATTCATTAGGGATGGCTTGAGTAAGGAGTTTTAGATGATCTATCTTCAACTCTTGAGACGCATCCCAGTGGATATGTTCATATGCCATTCGCAAATTACATACACAATTCCAAAAAGAAAGACAACAGTTAAGTCTTGGGAATCTGACTCAAAAAGACCCTGTTTGCCAATTTATAAGAAAATTGGATGGGAAGCTTGTCCCTGACGCATAGACGTCAATCAAGCCGTAATTTTTGTAAATATTATATCTCTTTGTCTTTTCCTAATAATTGTGATTTGTTTTGTTGTTTTCTTTTATTTTCTCCGACAGGATCCAGACTTTTTTGACTATCACGATCTATTTTACTATTGTTCTACTAATCGTCCTTGGAAGATACTTGTGCTATTTTTACTCACCCCTTTCAGGTATTATAAATTCAACTCATCATTGCACCTTTGAAGTCATCCAGAGTTAAGAAAGAAAACATAAAAATGGAAGCCACTTCAAGAAGACGAGTTGAAAACATTGTGTGTTTTGCGGTAGTAGTGTTGGTACTAAACCACAATACATAGAAGCAGCACAGGAATTGGGTCGAGTCTAGCTGCAAGGAATATGCACTTAATATATGGCGGAGGCAATCTTGGACTAATGGGGATCGTTTCAAAGGCCGTACAGGAAGGAGGCAGTCATGTTTGGGAATCATCCCAAAACCCTTGGCAGAGGCAAATCTTATTGAACCATCAAACGGAGAGGAACTGATCGTGCCAGGTATGTCTGAACGACTGGTAGAAATGATTAACCGTGCTGATGCTTTTATTGCTTTGCCAGGTGGCTTGGGTACATTGGAAGAAATTTTTATTGTACTATCTTGGGCGAACCTGAACATACACCAGAAACCAATTGGGCTGTACAATGTTGATGGATTTTATGATTTTCTTTGTGTGTTTCTTGATGATGCTCGGAGGAATGGGTTCATATCAAAACCTTTAAAAGAACTTCTATTTACTGCCAGAACCGCTCCGGATCTAATTGACCAACTCATAGCATATGAACCACAAATTGACCCTATCATTTCAAAGATAAATTGGTCTGGGGACGATCGTGGTAAGAGACGTCGGGTTAATCTGGATCTTAACCTTTAAATTCCTGTAGAATTTCAGTTAACCAGGTATTATCGTCTAAACTCTTCTTCTACTGTTTAAGACATTGGGGACAATGTCTCATTTAGGTTTGGGGGAGGGAATTAGCTGATTAATATCTTGTTTTTAGTTGTATGTTGTTTTTATTTTAAGTTCAAAATTTTTCGAAAAATACAAAAAAATTAAAAAATTTTCAAAAATATTTTGCATTTTTGTGTTTTTATTTTGACTAAAAAGGTGAAATTGGTAAGAGATAGCCGAGTAAGGAATTTCCACTCCTGAGACGTATCTCAAACCTATTTCGAAACAAGTTAATTTTTGTTTATTTCCTTTTGAATTATTTAATTTGTGAATTCTCCATAAATCTGACTAAAATGGATCTTCATATGCTCAGTTGGCAGGTATTATCAACATACATGGTAACACACGACATGAGCTAAAATTGAAAATTTTGTAATATTCAGTGCTATAGTTTAATTGGAGGAAGCATCTCAAAAAGTGATGGAGTAAAAAAAAAAAAAAAAAAAAAAAAAAAAAAACGTCTGAGATCCGAGTTATTAAGTCTGTAAGGGTGTCTTAACACCCAGTGCCCTAAAACCAACTGGTTTGGGAGTCACTGGCCCAAAGCTCGCTACATGGATCAAGATGCTGCAAAAATATATATATCTGAAGTCTGGGTAATTAAGTCCGTAGGGGTGTCTTAACACCTGGTGCCCTAAAGCCAACTGGTTTGGGAGCCACCGACCCAAAGCTCGCTACATAGACAGAAGATATTGTATATAAATAAAAAATAGAGAAAAAATCAAGAAAAAAATCAGAAAAATCAGAAAAATTATTCCATTGCTACAAAAAGGTGTGAAATCTGATAGAACTTTAGGACAAAAATATTACTCTCTTATCAACTGCACTTATGACTGTTGTGGGCAAAAATGAGTTGATTAATATTTTGTTGGCTGTGTATATGGAGAATGGTAAATATAATCGGAGAATTTACTTATTTAGTAATTTAGAAAGAAACAAAACAACTAGTAACTTGGAGTAGAAGTTTCACCTGATTAGTCACTAACTTCTTTATTCTCTTTTCGCTTGTCTTTTTGCTTTTGTGTGCATTAGTTTTACTATCTTTTTACTTTTGTAAAACGTTTGTGGGTATCGTTGCTGTAAACCCTCACGAGACTACAACTCGTCCACTAGGGACACCTAGGGGTTTAAAGGCTTGTTGCATACGCTAAATGCAACCGTGATCCCTACGAAAGTGGCTTAGTTTAATTTTAATTTTATTTTGTTGTTTTGCTCGAGGACTAGCAAAATGTTAGGTTTGGGGGTGTGATGAGCGGAAAATATATCAATATTTACCGCCCTTTTACTTACTTAATATTTTGTTTAGTTTCTCGGGTTTGATGAACGTTTTGATATGTTTTATTTTATTTTGCAGATAAAATAATATCGGGACTCAATGAAATCATTTAGACGAAATGTGGATCAAATAAGGGCAAATTATTGATATTAATTTTGGAGATTGGAAACTTGAAAGGGCGTTTTTGACGAAGTGCAGTTTTGGAAATTCCAGTTTTGCGCATCTGTCGTATTTTGAGCATAACTTTTTACTCAGATATCGGATTGAGCTGATTCAAGTTCCAGATTAAAGAAGACTAAAAGATCTACAACTTTTAAAGAGAAAATATTTTCAAATTCCAATGATTTCATGACCGAAATTGATGAACCATCCAGAAGTGTGTGGAGTGTAATTATTAAAAGTCATTATCAATCATTTTCAAAGCAAAATATTAATTAATAAATAATTAATAAAAATTATCAAATCACCACCAAACAAGATAAGCAATTAGTGGAGCAATTATGGATTTGGTGGAGTAATTAGTGGAGAAATTAATAATGGATTTGGTGGAGAAATTGATTGATGATTTGATGGTGGCAAAATTTTGCCTATAAATACCAAACCATTTCATTTGTAATATTCATACTTTCTTCTTTGAAATCCTTAATGAAAAAATAAAAATTGTATCTAGTTTGTTTATTTTTAGTTTTCAGTAATTAATTTTCACTTTCGCACTTTCTTTTCTTTACTTTTTCAGTTTTACTTTCCGTAATTTACTTTTACGCATAACACTTTCCTCGGGATTACTTAGTAGTTTTTTTCTTATTCGGAGGACCACCTCTGGGATGAAGGTAATCTGATGTTCAATACCTAAAGTGGTGGTAAGCCATGAAGTATCTTTTTCTCAAACACAATCATCATAATCCTGGGGCAAAAGAAGTAAACACACTAGGCAAAAAAATATTCGGGTTATTTAATCATTTCATCAAAACTGAGAAGTGTTTCTCTATACAAATTGAGGATCATACTTTGTTCTTGGCAATACTCTCTCATCACTTTCTCTAATTAGCAAGAAACTATTTTTAACTCTACCAACCCACTCTCTTTCTTTTGTTCACACTCAGTATTTCTTTCGCTCTCCTTTTAAACCTTGGAACTCTTGACCTCACCCCCTCGAATCACATTCCAACCTCTTCTTTTGTTTTTCTGTGGAACTGTAGCTTCATTTGGTCTTAAAAAACCTCATGTGGTGTCAACGGAACAAGTGTAACTTTTCTTCCATCTTTCTCAAAACAATATTTGTTATGAAACCTACCATGCGTCACTCTCATGTCAACTTCAAAGGATTCCTAGTAACAAATTCCCAACTTGCATGGGGACTACATCACATAACACCTCATCCGTTTACTAGCCAATTGTAAAACTAACCAAAACCTACTTATTCACTTTAACCTCGCCATTATTATTCAACCATTGTAATTATAAGTCTTAGGATGTCTAAGCAAAGTCAAACCCAACTTCTCGACAAATATTGTGCTAGCCACATTAGTATGACTACCCTCATCGATAATCTCGATGCATACCTTGTTCTGGACTAGGCATCTAGTATGGAATTTATTCTCCCGTTATTGAACTATTTCATCCTCAACCTTGTCATGGGTACTCAAAGCACGTCGGGTCATAAGGGACTCCCCCTGACTGTACACTCAACCCCTTCTTCATTAGTAGGTCTTCTAACTCGGGCGTCTCCTCACTAACATCCTCACTATCTGAAATCACCTCACCATCACCCATCATACATGGTCCTTCAAAAATAAGCTCTAGCTTACGTTCCCACTCTAGGTTAGCTTCGGGGTCACTCTTGCCTTGGAAAGAATGAATAGTCATCTTTATTTTTCCTATGTCACCATCTTCCTCTTCCTAATGATCCATTTTGAACATCTTTTCATTCCTACCTCTTATAGGCCGAAATATACTTGTATCCACCTCTGACACTCTGTCAAACTCTTCATCATAGTCAAACTCATTTTTGGCCTCCATCTCATCCATGGGTACATGATGAGCGGAAAATATATCAATATTTACCGCCCATTTTACTTAATATTTTGTTTAGTTTCTCGGGTTTGATGAACGTTTTGATATGTTTTATTTTATTTTGCAGATAAAATAATATCGGGACTCAATGAAATCATTTAGAACGAAATGTGGATCAAATAAGGGCAATTATTGGACTTGATATATTAATTTTGGAGATTGGAAACTTGAAAGGGCGTTTTTGACGAAGTGCAGTTTTGGAAATTCCAGTTTTGCGTATCTGTCGTATTTTGAGCATAACTGTTTACTCAGATATCGGATTGAGCTGATTCAAGTTCCAGATTAAAGACGACTAAAAGATCTACAACTTGGAAAGAGAAAATATTTTTCAAATCCGATGATTTCATGACCGAAATTGATGAACCATCCAGAAGTGTGTGGAGTGTAATTATTAAAAGTCATTATCAATCATTTTCAAAGCAAAATATTAATTAATAAATAATTAATAAAAATTATCAAATCACCACCAAACAAGATAAGCAATTAGTGGAGCAATTATGGATTTGGTGGAGTAATTAGTGGAGAAATTAATAATGGATTTGATGGAGAAATTGATTGATGATTTGATGGTGGCAAAATTTTGCCTATAAATACCAAGTCATTTCATTTGTAATATTCATACTTTCTTCTTTGAAATCCTTAATGAAAAAATAAAAAGATTGTATCTAGTTTGTTTATTTTATTTTTCAGTAATTAATTTTCACTTTCGCTTTCGCACTTTCTTTTCTTTACTTTTTCAGTTTTACTTTCCGTAATTTAATTTTACGCATAACACTTTCCTTTCTTTACTTTTTCAGTTTTTATTTTTCAACCATGAGGAGGTAACTTCCCTCTGCCGAGGTGAAAGGTAATTCTTTTACTGTTACTATCTTAGATTAATCTCCCTTAGACACAACATATTCACTATTCTAAAATTTATCTTAAAAAGGAATACCGCTATATTGGTCGGTGGGCTATTTAATTTAAACTGTTAAACCTGACTAAGCAAGGATACCGCCAGATTGGTCGGTTGGTAATTTAATTTTGGTTCCGCCTTTATGGCTGGTTATTTCTTTATCGCCTACATGGCAGGTTCATGGACAAATTTTACCGCCTTTATGGCTGGTCGGACTTAACTTGACTTAATCAGGGTACCGCCTATATGGTCGGTTGGTTTTAATCTCACAAGTGATTATGTTATACTAAGGGAGATATCTAAGTTAGTAATTAGTAAAAGTAATTCCTTTTATCTTTGCAGTTTATTTTCATTTACTTTCCCGCTTTTACTTTCTCGCAGTTACTTTTTAGCATTTTTATTTTATGTCTTTTAAGTCTTCATTAGCCATAGCTATGTATTGTAACTAAGTTAGTATCTAGGGTTGTGATGAATTTCAATATAACCGGTTTATAAGGGGTTAGATTATAGGTTGGGTAATTTAAAGATTTATTTATTGAGTCTTAATCTTAATGCTTTTTATTAACTGGCCATTAATAAAATTGATTAGGTAAACTTAAAATGAACTAGACATAGGGATTTTAAGTTTAAGACCTTAGACTCAATAACCCACGATCTTCCTTGAGGATAGATAACCCTTTTAATAGATTTCCTTACAGGATAGGAATATACCTGTCGGGCGGGGGTAGCCATAATTGGAACTTAATCTTAATGAATCTAGGTAATTTGGTTGACATAGACATATGGTTCAATTGGATTATACTAGGTATTTGAAATTGACCATCGGAAGAGGCTTTTACATAAATTAGTGTTCCAGGTTAATAAATCAATATATTACCCAACTTTAAGATAACCACTTCATCTTCTAAATAATATTGGAATTAATCACAACCCTGGATAGTTTTTATAAATTTGGATTTTTCTCAACCTACTTTTAAGCAATTTTATTTACTTGTTTTAAATTTAGAATCATCGTCATTTCAAATCAATCAATCAAACAACCTGTTAGATACTAGTAATCAGTTGGCCCCATAAATTAATAACAAAAAGGTTTTAAGTCCTCGTGGGATCGATACTTTTTATACTACTTGAACGATACGTGCGCTTGCGTTATACGTGTGTGATTACGCCGGTCAGTACAGTCTATCGCCCACTAGGTCAATGGGGAATAAGCCCCGCCTCATTAGATCTAGTTGGTCGTGGTGGTCTATTTTCCTGGGTGTTATTGTATCTCATAACATGCACTTCATCTCGAATATCCGTCATCAACTCTAATACTCGAGCAAACTCTTGTTCATAGTATTCACCACATCTCTCAATTCGGGCTCATGTGGAGAGTATGCACTTTGACTCGGAGCGACAACGACTCTGGACATGCTTAATAATATTTTTCTTTTCTCTTTTTTCCTTTTTTTTTTGTTTTTTTTCCTGTAATAAAAACGTTAGTAATAAAAAAAATAAAGCAAAGAATCCTCATGGTTTCCTCGTGTTTGTCACTCAAATGGCTTTTACCCGAAATTAAGCTCACCGATGTTAGCCTTTTACCTCTCGTGCCCTCGAACGAGTTCTCAAGGATTTGAGTCTAGTATGGCCGCAACCCTTAATTTTGTCGTAGTGGCACTGTTAAGCTCAATCACAAGTACAATGATAGGTAAACACAAACATAAAGGAAATGGGATGATGACACGACGAGACTTAATAAATAAATCTAGTTAAGTGCGCACGGAAGAAATAGAACATGCAAACTATCGATTGCGGCAAATAGGATAGTAGGTAACCAATTGCACTTAAAATTTGGAATTTTTAAACATGTACAAGTAAATTGCCTCAATCATCTCGTCTCGATAATGCGGACACTGGGATTTTTTTTAATCGCGTCCTTCGGACCTTCTAAGACGTTTGGTGTACTGGATTTGACCTAGTTTTGAATAATTCCAAAATTTCCTCACAGGGTTACCTATTGTCGCAAGGAGTCCTAAGGCTTTAGAATCCTAGGTTACGCAAATAGGAATAGTGAAAAAATAAACAAACGCAGGCTAGACGAACACGAACATAGAAACAAAACAGAAAACACAGAAAGGAAGATCACACAAATGCGGACATAAAAAAATAACATAGAAGACGCATAAAGAACAAAACGCATAAGACAATGAAACACAAACAAGAATACGGAAATCAAAGGAAAAAAATAAACATATAATAGAAAAATAAACGCACACACGACAAAATAACTAAAAAAATAGATATTTGAACTGACCTTTGGACCTTTGCTCCTGATACCAACTGATGAAAACCTGTCTGGAACAAGCCAAGCAACCCCACAAAAGATTGAGATCATTCCCAAGAAAGCCAAGACAATTCGGTTGAAACTTTAAACCTCTGAAGAACAAGCAACAGAAACCTAGAGTGCTAATTGGGACGCCATAAAGGGTTAGTAAATCTTTGATAAGCCAAAACCAGTGAGAGCAAGTGGAAAGTTTCTCAAAGATCACGAAAATAATATGTTTTTATTAAAAGATGAGTTGTCCTCAAAACATAACCAAAGTTAGCCTTTTATAAGGAGGCTTTAACCAAAACCCTAACCCATAATTATAAAAAAATAAAACTACCCTCACTCCAACAAGCGTGTATCCTAAAACTAACTTAAGCTAACCCCACATGCAAACTCATGCATGCTTAACCTAATTCCCAAACTTAATAAAATAATAAATCCTAAGTAATAAGCGAAACATAAGTAAAGGGCCAAATTAAAACAAATATCAAGCCAATAAAACAACAATAACTAACAAATGATTATACTAATTTAGGCATAAGTATCTTGATGCTCTACAGCCTAAATAAGGTTCACCATCATAAGTTCATCTGGCTTTAAGCCTATATTCAATGTAATATAGGCTTGTGAATAGTCGGATATGGTCCTCTACACGAATCCATGTACTACCTCATGAATCTTCTTAGCTCGAGACCTCGTGATTGGACCCTCTGGAACATGCTTGGTAGTAGTCTGTCCTTGTGCATCATGGGTTGCATCCTAGGCCTTGTCATTTAGGGACAAGGTTTGGTGTGTAGCTGGGGACGTTTTACATGGATAAACGATTAGAGTGCTCAAGTCTTTTTATTACGAATAAAGAGACTAATATTCATAATGGTTATGAATAAATCGTTCATTAGAGAATCATTGGTACTTAAGGTAAAAATAATAAGAGGGGTATAACAGATATTTTGCTTGGCTCTAATTATGAGATACTCGTGAATGGCCAATCACTATATCGATGGACACCGACATAGTTCAACTTATATTATCCATCTACGACAATGAGAGTGCATTTTTGGATTTTTAGTAGAATAACCTGAAGTTAATAATTCAGAATATTTAATTAAAAGTTTAATTAATATTTCAGGATTATTGGAGCTCGACCGTAGGTCCGTTTAGTCCTCGTGCTAGCTCGATATACTGTAGTAAATTAAATATAATTGGATAATTCAATTATATACTCACATATATATTATTATTAATGGGATTAATAATATATTTTTTCACACATCTAATTTTATATTATATTTAATATAAGATTTTCATTAAATAAATGATTATGAGATAATCATTTAATTTAATGTCAATATCAAACTGTTTATTTTTTTATTATTATTATTTTTTTAGAAATCGTTGGAAACCCCATCGCCAAACCATCCATTTTGGGCTTAAGCGGAGCAGGTAAAACCCCCGACTGTCCCAGGATCTTACAAGAATCGCACTCCCTGGATTCGAACCCAAGACCTCAAGGTGAGATCTTAAGCCCTACACCACCAAGCCACGCCCCTTGGGGACAAAAAAAATATTTATTATATCATTTATAGAAATATAGAATTTTAAATATGATTTCAAATATGATTTTCATAAATGTTATTTACATTTTTTTATTTTGGCAACTAAATAATGTCGTTATGATGATAATTAAAAATTTTGATTGTTACAAAAATAGGTGGGCTGGCCGAAACATATGAATGGATAGGAATGGTTTTTTATTTTAATTTTTGAAATATTAAATCTTAAGTATAAAAGGATAAATGTGTTATCTTTTTACCCTAATTCATTCTTGTGAAACCTTAGCCATCTTTTGTTCAAAGTTTTCTCTCAAGTGAGTTGAAAGAAAAGAAAAAGAACAAAAAGAAAAAGGAAAATTATAGTGTGATATTCTTCATCTCTAAAGGGTTTAGAGATTGGATTGTGAGTCAAGTACACCCTTGTCTTTGTTGGTTGCGAGACATAGCACGGACGATCATTCAGAGTTGGAACGAAAAACATCATCTTCTTATTCTTGTATACACACACGACAGTGAGTAGAGGGCTCGCTTTGTTTCGTGTTTTGACACAAAATTTTAGGAATACAAAGGAGTATTTCAAGGGTGTTAGGGGCAGTTTTGGTGAAAAAATCAGACCTGAAACATTGGTATTACACACGCAAATCAGGGGCTGTTTTGGGTGAGTTATACGCGTGTTTTGGATGCAAAATGGATCAGATCTGAGCTGCTGTTTAGGGGATGTTCAGGGACTGTTCCGGGGCTAAAAAATAATTAAAAACATAAGCAAAACATCCGACCAGTGGCTGGACAGATTCGACCATCAAAGGAATAGGGCAGAAAAAATTTTCAAGGCTGATCCTGGTGCCTTAGTCGATTCCACTGCGATAGGAAATTGGTTCTTATAATTAGGCCTGATGAAATAAAAGCGAACCCGAGACACTGTGATGAGTTGAGGGAACGGTACTCTACTAGTGTTTTGAAAACATTTCATTTTTTGTTCTCAAAAATCACTTACTGAAAACTTAAACTAAATTTTCATGAAAAATCATAACTGAAAGCGTAGTTCATAAACTCGTAAACTGAAAGCATAATTTGAAAACTTGTAATTATGAAAACGTCACTGAAATCACATACTGAAAATATGAGCTGAAATACGTAAGCGTGACACGTGAAAACAAAATCTGAAAACTGAAAAATGACAACATAAATTGAAAACCACCCATGAATTGTAAACACATAAATGTATACTGACACATATACTGGCTTATATATACAAGTCCATACGAAACCTATTACCTATTTTTGAATAAGTATGGGATGAGCGCCGTTTGAACGAAACCCTAAACAATACCTCTACCATGAGGACTCATAATCTAAATTCTGAAATCTTAAACTGGCTACCTAAACTTAAAACGTAAATTATATACCAAGCATACAACAGAATCTATTGAAAACATGGAAGCATTTATTCACTCATAGAATTGACGTCCAAAAGCCGACGTGCTCACGTGCTCGAATAGAAATAAATTGTTACGTCTGCGTGCAATATCTGAACGTGTTCAAACATGATCAGTGTACTTGAACATACAATCATAATCATGCACGTGAATGATGCATGAATTCATGCTAACGTGATAACTTATGATATTTATCACACATCTAAGCTATCATGACACACTGCTTAACTTATGCTAACTTGTTGAGCTGTTAAGGCTACCACTAATACACATGACGTAACATGCTAGTGAGATGTTAAAGGGTCATTTCGATGTGACTGACATTGTCACTAGAAATACCCAAAATATTACTGATGAAGCTTGCGGCCAAAATCCCAATTATGACCAACCCACACGACATTTCCATCTTGCCTAAAAAACAATATATATAACCATAATGGCATGATTCTAGCTTAATATAATTCCATAACATGGATTGTACACATGATTATATTAAACCACCCTAAACTTGTGGCTGTAACTAACCCAAATCCTTGGTGGTTGTTAAAATACTTAAATCAATGCATAACATATAGTAAAATTATCAATCTACGTATGATTAATGCTTTTATACCTTCTATTATACAAAATAGACCCGAATTAATTTGGGTATCCCATGAATCCAAACCCTTAGCTCAATCTACGCATATCTCGTGCTATTAAACACTATCTAAGCATGATTAACTCTCTAATCACTTGAGATCATGAAAAATGAGCATAGGTCATCGTGGGTTTTCAACCCTAGCTCAAGAAATTCATGAAAATGCAAAATGAAAGCTGAAATAGAAAGTAAAGAGCCTACTTGACTCTCTTGATGCTTGAAAATTATTAAGAATCATCAAGATTTCAGCAGGATTTGAAGCTCTAACATAGGATTCTGAGAGAGAAATAGACGTGAGAGAAAATGAGGAAGAAATATCTAAATGGCACTACTTATGGTGGGCCGAAATTTTCAGATTTCTGTTTAAAAATCACAGGGTCTTTCGAATGCCCATCGACCGCCTCACACGCGGGCATTTTGCATGCCCACGTTCGAACGCATGACGTACGCAACACGAAAGGAAATACCCTGGATGGTTTCGTTCGAACGTGTTGATGAATACGCCATAAACGCGAATGTTGAATATGTTTGAACGCTAATACGAACGTAACACTAACGTGAAAATACTAAAATGTATAACTCTATACATGAGAGCTGAACTTGATTGTACGGGTCGGTCTGCACACACGGACTCTACAAAAGCATAAAACATCACATGCATGAACTGTATAGTCATGATAGGCATGCTAAACATCTGAGATGTTACATTCTTCCCCCCTTAAAAATCATCCCTGAATCCTAATTAACATGAGCTCTACTATTAATTACATGCAATGAATGTTATCTACAGGAGTTAGAGAACTTACTTGGAGTCGATGGAACTTGTTGCGGTCATTGACACATAGGATCTTGCTGTGATACCATTCTGTCACACCTCGGGCAAGGCATCATCATCATCATCATCATCATCATTTTAATTCGACGTTGAAGTTATACACATGCTAAATAAATTGAGGATAGTGTGAAATTGATTATCAGTTGCTACTTCCAAGTCTCCAGGTTATTGGTAAATTTTGTAGTTCTATGAGGCATTTTATCTAACAGATAGTGAACCTATTTTCTTAACTGTCTACAGAATCGAGAAGTATAATGAGAGATTTGGTGTTACAAAAGTTGGAGGAGGACATGCTGGGTATGAATATATGTATACTTGTATACATTTTTCAGCTCGGAGATGATACAGAAGATTTTTTTTTGATAGGGTTAAAGCTTGAGAAGTAAGGGTTTTTTTTTCATACTATCATCTTTTTTTCCTTAACGCTAAGCTACAGCGCAGATGATCTATTTTTTCTATCATGCGACTCTGATCTGATTTACCATTTTCTTTTTCAATTTTTGATAATTTCTGTTAACTCAATGGATTTTTGATCCTATGTAGATCCTGATATATTATTATGAAGATGTTTGTTGCTCCTTAATTCCTTGCTCTTTTATTTTTATTTTTCACGCTGATCAATAAATAATGTTGCAACTCTTTATCTTTATTTTTGATGACTTCAAGTAATATTTCTTAATGCTTTTGTGCCTTTCTTTATTTCAGGCATATCTTAGTGCACTTATTGTATAGCTTTATGCTAATGGCTTCAAGCAAGCAGAGAAGTGCTAAAATGACTGTTCCCAGTGAGTGAAAATTCTATACTATTTCTCTGGACAATACTCGCATACTGAGATTTTTCATACATTGTCCACCTTGGAGATTAACATAGATATCAAAGGTCGGCTGCTGCTGCTACTGCTGCCACTTTTTTTTTTTTTTTGAAATCGTTGGAAACTCCACCGCGAAACTATCCTTTCCGGGCTTAAGCGGAGCAGGTAAAATCTCTGGCTGTCACAGGCTCTTATAAGAAACGCACTCCCTGGATTCGAACCCAGGACCTCAAGATGAGATCCTAAACCCTACATCACCAAATTACGCCCTGGGGACTACTACTGCTGCCACTTGTTCTTCTTAAACTTGACCTTTTTAGTTGGATGCATTTGATATACAATTATTATTCTCAACATTTTAATAGTCAAAAAACTTATTCTGAACTTCATATGATTACGTTCTCTAAACTTTATGAATGTCTTTCAGTTTGAACATTTTACAAATCACAATGCATTCGAGCTGCTAACCAAATACAACTCAAGCCATCTCGTTTTCAATTATGGTATACAAGTAATGCTGTTGTAAAACTCTCCGCTTCTCTTGAGTTAGCACATTTTGATAAATACTATATTTAATATTTCTGAATTATTTCATCAATTCGGCTGTCCAATTCCATTTGATGATCTAAAAAGGCTTGGCATTCCTCCTCCACCGGAAGACACGTTTTCAGGTATTGTTTCGTTCACATTACATACCTTTTAGGGGATACCTATATTCTTTCTACTTTTCAAATTCTATCTCATCTGTGATTAACTATCCCTGTTTAAGCTAGTTTATGCTAGCGTCATTATTTTCTTGATTACTGAACATTTTTCTCTTTTTGTTTGTATGTATCTTGCTAGTTTGATGCAACAAAGCTAATGAAGCTCAGACCAAATTTTAATGAAGATGGTTCAGTTATAGCTGGTAATAGTTCTACTATAAGATATTTGAATTATTGATGGATTTCAAATTATATATATATAATTGTCTAATATTTATGAATTTGCAATTTCTATTTTCTTTCTTTGATGATTTTATAAATTAATTAGAATTGTATAAATTTTTTAATAATATAAATAAATTTTCAGAAAATAAAAATTCGTGATAGAAATAACTTGTCACATTTTATGACATAATACTATTTTGAATTATATTTCCAGCTAAATATTTTGTGATAGTATAATAATAGTGTTATGACAGGTAAAATTTATCACGAATCGTAAAAGATTTATGATAGTTTATGACAGGTAAAAACCGTTGTAGGACACAGATGTTGGACGACGTTGTTCCGGGCTCGCGGCCCGGTCGGGAGTACGGAGTAGCCCGCAGGGGAACTAAACCGGAGAAATAACATGGAGTCGCCACCCGGTATGAACCGGGAAAATGATTTAAGGCCGCACTCACCCCTCGCAAGGGAATACCTCAAACCGTTGGGTTCGGAATGGTCCCTTACTTATGCCACTTGTAATGATATGATTTGTGTAATAATCTAACCAAGCCTAAGCAACATATTTCCAAGAATATTCTACTTCTAAGTTCACATGCATGAAAGTAATCATCATAACGGCAAACATACGATATCACACAACAATCTCATGAACATGTTGAATCATCAAACACGAAAAATAAATAACAACCTAAACATAAACATAGAGAAACACCTATTGCGAAAGGAGATAACAAGATCATGCATAGAGGAATAACATACTAAAGGCTAAATCATGCTTGAACACAATCTTGCGAACACATCAAATAGATGAATGCGGAAATACAAATGGATGATAACAGCAAAAGTGTCTATAATGGAATAGCATGGTTAATTACATAATGCAAGAGAAATCACCCAATAAGCAATCATGCATGAAATGTGATGAAAATGACTCAGTTCAGTGTATGTGCGTTCGTGTAGCGTTCGAAAATGCATTCGAACGCTAAATAGAAGGTTCGCGTTCGTATAGCGTTTGAGAACACGTTCAAATGGGGCAAGACCTGATGAAACAAAATGCATGCGCGTTCGAGTAGCGTTCGTAAACGCGTTCGAACGGGAAACAGAAGGTTCGCATTCGTATAGCGTTCGAGAAAGCGTTCGAACGGGACAAGACCTGATGCATGATAAAACAAAGAAAACTCATGCGCGTTCGAGTAGCGTTCGTAAACGCGTTCGAACGGTAAACAGAAGGTTCGCGTTCGTAAAGCGTTTGAGAACGCGTTCGAATGGGACCAGACCTGATGCATGATAGATGACGCAACACATACAAAGATAAGCAAATCCACAATGTAGGACCCCGTGTGCCCGATTGAACTCATTCCCATTCAATCGGGTGTACCTCGTCCGGCGCGGCAAAACATCGTGGTAATGGTAGCCTTTAGAGGACTTTGAATCCACCCTAGTTAGCCCATGCGCACAAGAATGCAATGCATGCGTAAATAAAGCAACGATGTGGAACTCCATATGTCCGATTAAACATATCTCAGATTCAATCAAACATGTTTCATCCGGCGCGGCAAAACATCGTGGTGAAGGTAGCCCTTTAGGCATTTTCCCTCAAATAGAGGACCTTTAATCCACCCTAGTTAGCACATGCGCACTAGAAGGCAATACATGCGTAAATAGAACGATGATATGCAAATGGTGAATGACATGATAAAAGGCGCGGCAAAACATCGTGGTAAAGGTAGCCCTTTTAGGCATTTTCCCTCGAATAGAGGACCTTTAATCCACCCTAGTTAGCCCATGCGCATTATATTACAATGCATATAAAATAAAGACAACAATATAGGACTTCGTATACTCGATTGAACATATCTCACGTTCAACCAAACATACTTCGTCCGGCGCGGCAAAGTATTGTCGTAAAGGTAGCCTTTTGGACTTTTCTTCCCTCAAATAGAGAACCTTTAGACCAACATATTAAGCCCATGCGCACTACATCATCAATACACAACCAAATAACGTGCAGAAAGAAAAGGGCGAAATATAAAATGTGGATAATAAACAATCAAGATAAAATGAAGCGAGATATATGCCGTTTGCTCAAGTGGTACGTGGAGTTGTATCCCAAGTACAGACCGCACTACCATCCATTCGGATTCGGCTACGGAATTTACGTCTGGGTTTCCACCCTATATACCGCAAGAGTCGACACATTTCCCATTCATTCAAGGGTCACAACACACATCCACAAGCGACTCTCATGTGAAGAAAATAAATAAAACAATTAAGAGATGAATAAAAATGAATAATAGAAGTGCCCTCAGGTCTAACCTTTTAAATCGCCTCTCGGACGTATGGTATACGATCGTCGGAAGGGTTAACGCTCTGTAACTCCTCCGGTTCACTGGTCCACTGCTTCCTTTCGCTGTTTCGTTGTTTGGACCGTTATTTTTACTCTGTTTCGCTTCTGTTTTTTTTGTTTTATTTTAGTCACTGTTTTTGTTGATTAGGGGGGCTGTTTTGTGAGTAATCTTAAGGTTTTAAAGTGCAGTTTTTGTTCACTATTTTTGGTGATTTTGGCTACTGTTTTAAGGTATTTGGGCTGCTGTTTTTCGGTGGATGTAGGGGTTATTTTAAGGGTGATTTTCGGCTGTAGAGAGTGAGAAAGGAGAAGAGAATTCTTTGTTGCTTATGGCTTGTGTTATGCGTCAATGCTAGGAATTTTTTTGTGTGAATGAGTTAGGGTGTGAAAGGTTGGATTTGTGTCTCTTTTATAGACAATTATTGGGGCTTCTCTTGTTTGAAAAGGAATAAGATTTGTGTATTAAAGAGATGCCATTTAATTAGTGTCACACAAGGAAATCATATATTTAATTGGGGACAAGATTTGTTTAAATAAGGAAGATCATATATTTGATTTGTTTCATTTAGGTATGTGAATTATTTAAATTGGGATGTGATTTATTTAATTTAGGAAGGATATTATTTTAATTTGTGACATGTTTTAAATGTTTTAATTATTTTTGGGTGGGTTTTGGTGGGCTAATTGGGCTTGGGCGTGAGGCTAGCACCAAAACCAGAAGTACCAACACCGTTCGAACGCCGATTCGAACGTTGCACGAACACCCGCAATCTATTTGACGTTCGAACGTATTAACGAACGCAGCACGAATGAAAGTAGTGAACATATGAATTGAATCTGATGACATACTTATTCTGAATTTCCCCTTCCGACATTCGTTTCCCGCGACTTCCGTGATTTAAAAGGTAGTGTCTCCAGATGAGACTCATCATAGGGACTTATATGCAAAATACAGTGCCTACAGTCTCCCCCACTTTGATGGGACTTGTGCAGTGTGTGACAATGAAAATCCTATCAAAGTTGTGCAATGCATTTTTTACTTATCTAGCTTGCCAGCTGCCAGCTGCCACCTGACTTGCCTGCTGCTTCGAGCTGATTTAATGATGCAGTGGACCTCGATCCTGGGACGCATCCCAATAACTGCAACCGACAACGGGCGTTTCGACCCTAGGACGCATTCCAATACCGCTGACAATGTGGGTCACGACCCTGGGACGCATCCCCAAAACTGATGATGATGTGGGTCACGACCCTGGGACACATCCCCAAAACTGCTGATGATGTGTGGGCCTCGACCCTGGGACACATCCCAAAACTGCTACTGATGTGGGTCACGACCCTGAGACTTGTGCAATGTGTGACAATGACAGACCTATCAAAGTTATGCGTGCATTTTTACTTACCTGGCTCGCCAGCTGTTGCTTAACTTACTTGTTATCCTGAGATGCTTTGACTTTGGGCTTTGTTCCCGAACTACGTTGAGAGAGAGCTTTATTCTCTTGGGCTTTATTCCCGAGCTGTTTTGAAACTGGGCTTTATTCCTCTAGGCTTTGTTCCCGAACCATGTAAAAATAGGGCTTTATTCCCCTGGGCCTTGTTCCCGAACTATTTCAAGATAGGGTGTTATTCCCCTGGGCCTTGTTTCCGAACTATTTTGAAAGTGGGCTTCATTCCCCTTGGCTTTTTTCCTGAACTGTACTGAATGTGGGCTTTATTCCCTGGGCCTTGTTCCTGAATTATGTTAACTGTGGGCCTTATTCTCGAACTGTGTTGAATGTGGGATTTATTCCCGAACTGTACTGAATGTGGGCCTTATTCCCTGGGCCTTGTTCTCGAATTATGTTAACTATGGGCCTTATTCCCGAACTGTGTTGAATGTGGGCTTTATTCCTTGGGACTCATCCCCCAACTGATGTTGACATGGGCCTCGCCCCCAAACTGATGTTTGATGTGGGCCTCACCCCCAAACTGATGCGGATGTGGGCCTCGACCCTGGGACTCATCCCCCAACTAATGCTGACATGGGCCTCGCCCCCAAATTGATGTTGACATGGGCCTCGTCCCCAAACTGATACTGATTCCTTCCTGAAACTGATGTCACTGTACTGTTGCTGCTTCTGGTTGGCTTTTTTTTGCCGCTTCCTCTTTTTCTTCTTTGAAACTTGTTATTACAAAATAGAATAAACACAAAAAGAATGCAAATATGTTACGTGTATACATGCATGCATGAATGAGTTTCCCATCCCGTTGGGTTAGGTCTTCCGCCAATTCCCTTGATGACCATTTTCTCTTCCTTAGGGAAAGTACTGTTTTCAATCTACCCACATTGATCGGCTCGGTGAACTCATTTCCTTCCAAGTCTGACAGTCTCACTGCCCTATTTCCCAATTTCTGAATGGATATCATGTACAATCTGCTTGCTTCTTCCGAGGACTCCATGTGTTCTAAACATCGCTGAGTATCATAGTGTCAGGGTTGAATGCTTTTGTCAAATATACTCATTTTACAGGTTGAAAAGACGAGACTCAGGCAAGTAAACGAAATGAACGCCTTTATTATCATAAAAAAAAAGGTTCGAACAAGTAGACAAAACCAATGTCTTTATAAAAATGCTGGATCAAATAAGCTAGGGAGAACAGCTTCATCATTTGCAGTATCGCCTTCTTCCTCGACCTTTGGTTCTTTACTACTGTTATCCATTATCTCAATGCAAAAAGCCTGGTGGTTGAGAGTTTGGAGGACAAAGGTTTCGGGTAGGCCGGAGTTGATCATATAGGTGGGTGGTGGAATGGAGTGGTAATTAGGTAAGGGATTTCTGTATGTGTTAGGTTGTTCTTTTTCTGGATTGGGTATTTTATTGAGTCAATGAGGTTTTGGACCTCATGCCTAAGGCGGGTACAGTTGTCGGTGTCATGGCCTTTTTCTTAATGGAAGTAACAATACTGGTTTAGGTTCATGTGCGGTGGCACATGATTTGGAAATGGCCTAGGTTCCAAAGGTTTTAGAAGTCCTTACATCTTCAACTTTTCAAACACCTTTGACAAAGGTCTACCAAGATTGGAGAATTGCCTGTTTCTGACAGTAGCAACCTCAGCAGTAGCGGGCTTGGCCTCAGAGGGCCCCCCGAAAGTCCTTCTATTTTGGCCATAAAACTTCCTATTCTCGGCTTCCTCCTCCTCGATATCCATGACAGTCTCCCTCAACTATCGAAAATCAGCAATCATTGAAGTCATCCTCTCAGCTTACCATAAATAGAGGGCTTGGTGCCCTTGATGATCATTTTGATTTGGTCCTTCTCCGAAGGCCAAGTTTGCATCTTCAGAAGCTGCTTCTCCAGCGATCCACATATTCCTTGAAGCTTTCCTCCTGCTTCTGCTTGATATTCTCCAAGTCACGGAGTGACAAGTCAATCCCCAAATCTGTAACATACTGCTTTAGAAAAGCATCTGCCAATACTCTCCAATCTTCCTTAACCTTTCTTTCAAGGCTATGGTACCACACTACGGGTACCCCCTCAAGCGTCATCCCAAACATCTTCTGAACTTGGCGCTGTGACAGGCCCACTGAACTCATAACCGAGACATATTGCCGGAGATGGACCCTCGGGTCCCCGTTCCCATTGAATTTGGCTATGTCGGGCATTTTAAACTGAGCCGGTAGCTGCTCCTCAAATGTCATCGCCTCATAGTCCAACAAGTCTTCATATTTACCCCTCATCTTGCGGGTAACTAATTCTACCTGATCACGGAGTTTCTGTAATTCAGCCTGAGACCCGGCTATTCTCCATGCGGCATTCTCAGCCATATCATCATCAAAAGTGGGGATGTCATCCCCCAACCCACTCGGAGGCTCCCCACACCTCACATTCTCAGAATTTCCCCCAGCACGGGGCACAACCATACTAGCCACAGTAGTAGCCAAGGTTTGTAACTATTCAGTAATCTTGGTGAGACTGTTCTCTAACTGATCCATATGGGATGTTTCATTCTCTGATTCGCTCATGTTTGCTATCAACCTTTTAACAAGTCTTCCATTTTCCCTAACCCAACGGATATCTATGATGGCTCTTAAGACACAAGAGAGTTAACATGATGTGTGTATGCATGAGATGCATGAGATACGTGCGATGTGTGGAACATATAATTCTGCCCATTGTCATTTTAAAGCTTCAATCATATTATTGCAAGGTGCAAACTTGTCCCAGTTGAAAAGGCCCAACAGGTTTACACCTTTGCGACAACATGGTTAAACAACTTCAAATGATAATGGGCCCAAACACAGGATGACCCATCGGTATTTTAGAAACTTTTGGCCCAATTTTCATAGGATGCGAACTCGTCCCAGTTTAAATGGCCCAACAAGTTTGCATTTCTGACAAGAAGTCCAACTATATCCAAATGAGGATGGTCTTAAACATAAGCATAAAGAAATAATTTCTACCGAGTGGCCCATCGACATTTTAGAAGCTTTTGGCCCGATTGTCATAGGATACGAACTCGTCCCAGTTTAAATGGCCCAATAAATTTGCATTTCTGACAAGAAGTCCAACTGCATCCAAATGAGGATGGTCCACAAGAACAAGGAAATAGTTGCTATAAGTCATAAACTCCAGTCTACGTGTGGGTTTGCGGGAGTGTGGATAAAGACTCTCGCTGGCGAAGGATTGCCCACAACTAGGTCTCCACACACAAGGGTTCGAGCGACCAAGTGAGCGCACCTTTTTTTATACCTTACGGTAGGTGCCAACGAGTTATGGTGTGTGACTGACTGTCAAATGGATTTCCCGTTGTAGATTCCCCAGAGGGAGGGTGGAGCGAACTCTCTTAAAAACCCAAGCCTCTTAGGCTCTTATCGCTTGGTGACAGGAATAAACAATGAGTCCTCCAAATTAGTCTATCACAGTAGGCTACAAGTACATGATTATCTAGGTGCCTTCGCAGCTTTTCCTTATAGAAAGGTAGTGAAAGAGGGAAGACATCAAACCATTACCTAGCCTTAAAAGTGCCTTTGATTAAACCACTTTCAACCCACGGTAAACACGGTTAATTAAAGCACAAATCATAATCACTACAAGACATTATTTCGTGGCCAATTCTCTATCCCCAGTGGAGTCGCCAAACTGTAGGACACAGATGTTGGACGACGCTGTTCGGGGCTCGTGGCCCGGTCGGGAGTACGGAGTAGCCCGCGGGGGAACTAAATCGGAGAAATAACATGGAGTCGCCACCCGGTGTGAACCGGGAAAATGATTTAAGGCCGCACTCACCCATCGTAAGGGAAGACCTCAAACCGTTGGGTTCGGAATGGTCCCTTACTTATGCCACTTGTAATGATATGATTTGTACAATAATCTAACCAAGCCTAAGCAACATATTTCCAAGAAAATTCTACTTCTAAGTTCACATGCATGAAAGTAATCATCATAACGGCAAACATACGATATCACACAACAATCTCATGAACATGTTGAATCATCAAACACGAAAAATAAATAACAACCTAAACATAAACATAAAGAAACACCTATTGCGAAAGGAGATAACATGATCATGCATAGAGGAATAACATACTAATGGCTAAATCATGCTTGACCACAATCTTGCGAACACATCTAATAGATGAATGTAGAAATACAAATGGATGATAACAGCAAAAGTGTCAATAATGGAATGGCATGGTTAATTACATAATGCAAGAGAAATCACCCAATAAGCAATCATGCATGAAATGTGATGAAAAAGACTTAGTTCGGTGTATGCGCGTTCGTGTAGCATTCGAAAATGCGTTCGAACGGTAAACAGAAGGTTCACGTTCGTATAGCGTTTGAGAACGCGTTCGAACGGGGCAAGACCTGATGAAACAAAATACATGCGCGTTCGAGTAGCGTTCGTAAACGCGTTCTAACCGGAAACAGAAGGTTCACATTCGTATAGCGTTCGAGAATGCGTTCGAACGGGACAAGACCTGATGCATGATAAAACAAAGAAAACTCATGCGCGTTCGAGTAGAGTTCGTAAACGCGTTCGAACGATAAACAGAATGTTCGCGTTCGTATAGCGTTTGAGAACGAGTTCGAATGGGACCAGACTTGATGCATGATAGATGACGCAACACATACATCGATAATCAAATCCACAATGTAGGACCCCGTGTGCCCGATTGAACTCATTCTCATTCAATCGGGTGTACCTTTTCCGGCGCGGCAAAACATCGTGGTAAAGGTAGCCTTTAGGCATTTTCCCTCGAATAGAGGACCTTGAATCCACCCTAGTTAGCCCATGCGCACAAGAATACAATGCATGCGTAAATAAAGCAACGATGTGGAACTCCATATGTCCGATTAAATATATCTCACATTCAATCAAACATGCTTCATCCGGCGCGGCAAAACATCGTGGTAACGGTATCCCTTTAGGCATTTTCCCTCGAATATAGGACCTTTAATCCACCCTAGTTAGCCCATGTGCACTAGAAGGCAATACATGCGTAAATAGAACAATGATATGCAAATGGTGAATGACATGATAAAAGACGCAGCAAAACATCGTGGTAAAGGTAGCCCTTTTAGGAATTTTCCCTCAAATAGAGGACCTTTAATCCACCCTAGTTAGCCCATGATCATTACATTACAATGCATATAAAATAAAGACAACAATGTAGGACTTCGTATACTCGATTGAACATATCTCACGTTCAACCAAACATACTTCGTCCGGCGCGGCAAAGTATTGTCGTAAAGGTAGCCTTTTGGACTTTTCTTCCCTCAAATAGAGAACCTTTAGACCAACATACTAAGCCTATGCGCACTACATCATCAATACAAAACCAAATAACGTGCAGAAAGTAAAGGGCCAAATATAAAATGCGGATAATAAACAATCAAGATAAAATGAAGCGAGATATCTGCAGTTTGCTCAAGTGGTACGTGGAGTTGTATCCCAAGTACAGACCGCACTACCGTCCATTCGGATTCGGCTACGGAATTTACGTATGAGTTTTCATCCTATATACCGCAAGAGTCGACACATTTCCCATTCATTCAAGGGTCACAACACACATCCATAAGCGACTCTCATGTGAAGAAAATAAATAAAACAATTAAGAGATGAATAAAAATGAATAATAGAAGTGCCCTCAGGTCTAACCTTTTAAATCGCCTCTCGGACGTACGGTACACGATCGTCGGAAGGGCTAACGCTCCGCAACTCCTCCGGTTTATTGGTCCACTGCTTCCTTTCGCTGTTTCATTGTTTGTACCGCTGTCTTTACTCTGTTTCACTGTTGTTTTTGCTGTTTTATTTTAGTCACTGTTTTGTTGATTAGGGGGGGTTGTTTTGTGCAGTAATCTTAAGGGTTTTAAAGTGCATTTTTTGTTCACTGTTTTTGGTGATTTAGGCTACTGTTTTAAGGTATTTGGGCTGCTATTTTTCGGTGGATGTAGGGGTTATTTTAAGGGTTATTTTCGGCTGTAGAGAGTGAGGAAGGAGAAGAGAATTCTTTGTTGCTTATGGCTTGTGTTATGCATCAATGCTAGGAATTGTTTTGTGTCAATGAGCTAGAGTGTGAAAGTTTGGATTTGTGTCTCTTTTATAGACAATTTCTAGGGCTTCTCTTGTTTGAAAAGGAATAAGATTTGTGTATTAAAGAGATTCCATTTAATTAGTGTCACACAAGGAAAGCATATATTTAATTGGGGACAAGATTTGTTTAAATAAGGAAGATCATATATTTGATTTGTTTCATTTAGGTATGTGAATTATTTAAATTGGGATGTGATTTATTTAATTTAGGAAGGATATTATTTTAATTTGTGACATGTTTTAAATATTTTAATTATTTTTGGGTGGGTTTTGGTGGGCTAATTGGGCTTGGGCGTGAGTCTAGCAACAAAACCAGAAGTACCGACACCGTTCGAACGCCGATTCGAACGCTGCACGAACGCCCGCAATCTGCTTGACGTTCGAACATATTAACGAACGCAGAACGAATGAAAGCAGTGAACATGTGAATTGAATTCGATGACATACTTATTCTGAATTTCCCCTTCCGACATTCGTTTCCCGCGACTTCCGTGACTTAAAAGGTAGTGTCTCCAGATGAGACTCATCATAGGGACTTATATGCAAAATGCAGTGCCTACAACCGTCACTTAATGTGACATATTTTTCTGTCACATGATGTGACTGCACCTACAATGAAAAATACAAAAACTATCATAACTCCCTCAGATGATAGTTTTAATCGTCAAGATAAGTATTTTTTCACGTAGTGTTTATGTTATTTAATTCATCTGATCTTTTTCTTTTAGTTTTCTTTAATTGAAGACATCACGATTTTTTGTTAGAATATAATGACCATCAACCATGGGTCATGAAACAAGAAAAATATTCATATTATCAAATAAATATAAAAGACTATCTTTAATATATACATCATATCCTTCATAGTCAAGTTGTAATATCCTGAATTTTTCATGAATATTTTCATAACGTAATTAGATCAAGAACAAAGTCTCGGTGATTTATCCTGGTCGAGAATGATTTGTTATGAGGATAGTTTCGGTGAAAAGAAATTCGAAATAAGAGTTCCATCGTGCAATGATTATGTGTATCTGATAAAATCACGGTGCGTATTTTCGTAATGAGTAAAAAGGTCAAGTTTCAACGGTTCGACCTTAAAAATAGCAAACAAAACTTGAAATTCAATGATCCTTGAGTTGTCGGACTCATTTTGTTCGAGACGAAGAACTTTTCTATTGAAAACTTTGCCTAAATCTGATCAGAATTATGGACAAAATGGTCATATTCATGAGTAGGGGTGTAAATGACAAACATTGATCAAGTTGCAAATGAATGGGTCAAATTTATAATTTATGTATTATAAATACTCCAAAATTTCCCCTAATTATTCGGTACTCTTTTGCAATAACATCCAAAATCTAAAGGAGATAGAAAACCAAGCCAGATCGGGAAAATAGAGGGAAATGGTGGTCGTCCAGCCACCGTTTTTGGTGGACGGATTGGGAAAGGTTCGTCCATGCTTGGCGCATCACTTGGTGGTCGGCGTTTGTCATGTGGGTGGTACACGGCGACGCGGTGAGGCTTTGAAGGTGGCGGTCACTATAGTGTCGTCGGGGAAATTAAATATTTCTTAACCAATTTCGGTTCAATCTGTTAGGGTTGGTGCTCTGAGCGCCAATTTTATTATGTATTTCCTTGTAAATACTTATGTAACATTTTATTATGAATAAAATGAACATATTCTTTTATATAACTTCTTATTTAATATGGTAAAGACATAATCGACCTTAGAATGATTAGTTATGATACTGTTGCAAAAAGCGTCGCAACTGGCATTGAGTTGTATCATGACGTTGTCATTCTTAGACAGTTCCCAGTCAAGGTTTACACAACTTGGTCAGTAAAGTAAACTCGTTGAGACTGGTACATGTCGTATATTAGAATCTTAGATTCTGATGGTTTCTCAGTGAACCACGAGTCTTGGAGACTTGTATAGACGTGTAGGTGTTTATAGCGGATAAACACTGAACGACTCACCGAAGATTCTTAGTGGATGGTACACCAACGCCAATAAGAATCTTTTCGGGTTGAGTGAGCATAGTGATTCTTTGACTTGAGATACCACTGTGGATATCTGAGTTATTCTCCACACTTAGATGGCAGTCACGTCACTGATCTATTTAGATCAGACCTCTGCTTGTTCATTGGGTGTGGACTGATGCTCAGGATATCCTGTGTGTATCAAGAAATGATCTGTCAGCTTTGTGTAAAGATCATAGGTATTCAATATGGAATTAGCAATCTGTTAAATCCATGGACCCGTGGTACATTGTAGAAATCAGTTCTAAATGTTATTAAGGGATTTCTGATAGAAACGTCGACGTGATTACATCTATAAGATTTGACATTTGTATCTATATCTCTGGATTAATCCGGATACTTGTGACGGAGGGATTATACGTATACAGTAACCTCGACCCGTATGGTTCAAAGAGTTTATCTGTGTTCGTCAAAATTTAAAGTGGGTGAATTATGGATTTGATTTCGTGACGGATATGTCTGAATCTAGAGTCTCACCAATGAAATACACTCATAGAGCAATAGGGCAACTGTTATGAATAATACTGATTATTTATAACTCGTTTAACGGTTAAACAAAAAATACATGCAATCGGGACCTAACGGTCATTTCTAAATTAATCTGTATTTATATTTAATACTTGATTTTATTAAATACACATTAATAAAATATCAATTTGTGATATTTGACATATATCATTAATATATGTATTTGAGATATTTAATGTAAATATAATACATATATTTAAGATATTTGTATTTAATTATTTAATTATATAATTATTATATGATTAATATAATTAAATTAACAAATATCTTATGACATGATTATGCTTTATTAAAGTTAGAAAATTTCATGAAACCATTGGAACACATTTTGTTTGCTTTATTAAAGTTAAAGTGTTAACTTTAATTTTGCAAAATGTGTGCCAATGATTTTTGAACAAAATAAAAATAATTGTTATTTATTTTTGTTAATCAAAATTTTCAGCCATGGTGGGAATTGGATAACAAAATGGTTTTGTTTCATTTTTCACACATACACAAGTTTAACAAAAATATTACAAAGTGAGTTGAGAGGATTTGAAGAAAAATCAAAAAGAGAAAGCTAAATTTTGGAAAATTTTGTAAGTATTCTTCAATTTTTTTCAAGATAGAAATTATTTCTATTATTCTTATCTTCAATTGTGTTGCTAAGATTGATCTCTCTACTCTTAAGTTTGTAATTAAATTTGTTGGAAACTTGTTCTAAGATGTTATGCATGTATGATTAATTTATTTGCTTATTAGTGTAATTAAGCTTAATAAATTAATTAGAAATTAAAGTTGTCATTCTAGAGTTGATTAGCCATTCATAATTAACTAGAATTTTTCTTGATTAATTTCATGATGGTGAGACTTGATTGGTGTGGTAATTAGATGATTAAAGTGTTGAATTTTGTCAATTTAACGTAAATTGTGAAATTGGAGTAATTTATGAAATTAGGGTTCTTAACCCATTCCAATTTTGAGGATTTTCATATATATGATTTAATTTGATGTATATTAAATTTGGGATTAATTGGATTTGATCTTGATGTGTTTTGAACAAATTGGGCCAAATTACAATTAATGGAAAAATCTGGGCAGTTTCGGCAATTTGGAAAAAGTTTATGGATTTTGTTGTAATTTGTAATTTCATGTATTTGACATTTATAAATTATTTTGGGATTGATTTGGAATCAATTAAATATGTAATTGATATTTTAATGACCAAAATAATTAATTTGCAAAACTTTGGGGTAATTTGGTAATTATAAGAAATATGATTTCTTGGGTTAAAATTTCAGATTTTAAGTATTGGTTAATTAAATAAATCAGTTTATTTAATTGTTCCAAGAAAAAAAATTTGAAAACGGAAAAATAAGTTTTCCGCGCTCTGCTACGCCAACCCGTAATTCCTTATAAAACCCCAACAAAAATGGTATCAGAGCGAGTCTGATTCTGGACACCCGATATATGATTATGCCTTTAAAATTCAATGTTGACTTTAATCTTTACTTTATGAAAACATGTGTTTATTTAATTTGATTAAATAAAGTAAAAGCATCTTTTACAGAAAAATCTCTATTTAAAATAAGGTTTTAATTTAATATGTATTTGATGCATATTAATTGGTCCGTCTTGTCAATACCGCTTATCGATAAATTTTCTGCGACTATATCCGAGTATGGCCGGTAGAAATTTATTTGTACCGGATATATTTGATATTAGGTGAATTCAAGGGAAAGCGGAATCTTGAACATGTCAAAGCTGTCAGGGTTTCACAAGTATCTTGAATTTATCATTGATAAGTTTAACATTGGTATGCCTCCTTGTGAACGTGTCAAAGCTGTCACAACGAGAAACGACCAGAACCAAACACCCAGGAGTCACTATTGAGTGATCGATAATAAGTTGTCTACCTAATGAATATACGTAGGCGAGAACGTGCCAAAGCTGTGAGCTGAAATATATTAATGGGGTCCACCTTTCACTATTATGTTATGATTTGATTATCGCATGTTTTGTATTCTATTTAGGGATTACCGTTTTGCATGAAATAGTAGGAGGGGCATTTTTAGATTAAAAATCCATGATCTAGTTAATACTTTATTGATATATTACGAAACTGTATTATCTTTTATATGTTTATCTGCTTACCGTTAATTCGCTGTCTATTTGATAAATTTGCGATGGCGGCACCTCCAACCAATCCTTTTGCTCGTATGCTTGATACGAACAAGTTAAAAGGCGATGAGAACTTTACGTATTGAGATATGGATTTGAGGATTGTCCTCAATTCCGAGAAGGTAGGATAAATTTTGAAAGGTCCATTACCGCTTACTATATCACCAGATGCATCTCCAGAAGAACATGAGACTTTCCAGAGATGGAAGGATGATGATTTAAGGGTTAAATCATTCATCATGAGTTCTCTTTCTTCTGAGCTTAAGAAGACTTATTTTGAGATGCATGATGCATATAGCATGATGACACAACTTCGTGAATTGTTCTTGAACCAGGAACATGTCGTGGTTCATAGAGTTTCGATGGAACTGTTCCATTCTAAACTTGATGAGGGGAAAACTGTGAGCCCACATGTGCTTAACCTGATCGATTTTATTGAGTAATTGAGGCGCCAGGATTTCCCTCTCAATGAAACTCTGGGGCGTAGTGTCATTCTCGGTTCACTTCCGGCATCATATCGTCAGTTTGTAATGTACTTCAAGATGAATGGGATTCATTGTTTTTACCGTGAGTTGCATATGATGCTTCTCACAGCATAGGAAGATTTAAGGAAGGGAGTTCTGACTCATCTTCCGAAACCCACTTCACTTTTCGCTTCTTTCTAATCCAAGTCGAAGGGGAAGAAGACAAAAGGAAAGAAAAATAAGGGTTTCAATATTTCTCCGCAGGGTAAGCCGGCGAAGCCCAAGAGAGCTTCTGAAGACAAATGCCACCACTACTAGAAAGTCGGGCACTGGAAATGAAACTGCCCGGACTATCTCGCACAAATCAGGAAGGAAAGAGCATCGACATCAGGTACTTTTATTTTTCCTATTATCGATATCTCATTGGCTTGTGAAACTATGACATCTAATTGGATTTTGGATTCTGCTTGTCCTATTCACATTTGCAATACGTTGCAGGTGCTGACAGGAAGTAGACGGCTGAAATATGGGGGGATGCAGTTGCGATTCGGGAGTGGCGACTCTCTAGATGCAGTTGCAGTGGGCATATGTAAGATTCCCTTACCTAGTGGGAGACTTTTGTTAAATGACTACTATTTTGTGCCAGGATGTGTGGCGAATATTATGTCCCTTTTGTATTAGATACTGAAGCATATAATGTAAATATTAAGAATCGTTCTTTGTATTTATATGATAGTAATAATATTCAGATCCTTTGTTCTCCAAACGAGCATGGTCATTACATATTGCGTACCTCACAATATATCTTTAATACTGGAATAAATAAACGTAAACAATCTGATATAAATAATACTAAACTGTGGCACATGAAGTTGGGTCATATAGGCGTGGAATGCCTAACCCAGTTGGTTAAGAATGGTTTGATACATGATCTCACCATTGAACCTTATCCAACTTGCGAATCTTGTATTCGGGGTAAAATGACCAAAGCCCCATTTTCGGGTGTTGGACACCGAGCCACTAACCTATTGGAACTCAAACATGCTGATGTATGTGGTCCAATTAGTCAAACTGCTCACAGTGGTTTTTCTTACTTCGTTACCTTTACCGATGATCTGTCACGGTACGGTTATGTTTATCTGATGAGACATAAATCGGAAACCTTTGAAAAGTTCAAAGAATTTTGAAATGAAGTAGAGAAACAAACTGAACAATATATTAAATGCCTTCGATCTGATCGAGGCGGTGAATATATGAGTGCGGAGTTCACTGATTATTTAAAGGAGAATGAGATTCTCGCTCAATATATTTCTTCTGGTACTTCGCAGCATAATGGAGTGTCAGAAAGGAGAAATCAGACTTTATTGGATATGGTCTGATCGATGTTGAGTTATACAGATTTACCCTATTATTTATGGGGTTATGCTCTTTTAACTGCCGCAGATCTTTTGAACAAGATTCCTTCTAAGGTTATTCCTACGACTCCGTATGAGATATGGACCGGTAGGAAACCAAATCTTAGTTATATTAAGATTTGGGGGTGTCCTGCATACTTCAGGATGGCTCAGCAAAATAAGCTTTTGCCTCGAGGGCAGAAGTTTAGGTTTGTTGGATATTCTTCAAATACGAAAGGATATTTGTTTTATGATACCGAGCATCGAAATATGTTCGTAGCTCGCTTCGCAAAATTTCTAGAAATAGAATTTCTGGCTAAAGGTGGTGATCATAGACAGGTTGAACTTGATGAAGTATAATCTCGAACCAAAGAACTAATGGAGGAACATGTAGTTCAAGAAGATGAAGAACCTTTAACACACACACTTCGTAGGTCACAAAGGGTATCTATGTTGGACAATTATGACCCATAGCGTCACTATTTGTACAGATCATGGTGTTGTTTTACAAATTAACTATGTGACAAAGGAGATTGCACTCTTATCATTTGTGATTAGATCACCTAGATATATAAATGATAGGAGGTCCCTATGATTTGTTCCTGGACGAAGAATGATATGAGACAGTATCAGTCCATGAAGGATAAATCATTAAATATCCCTAGTCAGAGTATTATCGAGATTGGACATCGATAAATACGTAAAAGACTAGTATTACACTTGTGCGCGTTGTGAGGGAACAACGGCATAGTTCTCATATATTTGGGTATATGATACTAATGCAAGTGTAATAGGAGGTTGTGTTTTACCGATGGTACGGGAAACAGCTTCGCTCTGGATAAGACCCCCTCGAAATTCCATTGGTAGTATGACTATGTGTCTATGGAAGTCCGAAATCAGGGTAGGTGTATTTGGTCTTAACCTGAGACTTGCACCGCTAATACTTGCGACAATCAATATACTTTGGTTGAGGTCGTCCAGGGCTTTAACAGGTTCCGTGTACGCCAATGCTGGGTACATTGAGAATCGTAGTGTGTTGGGTGTGATGTCAAGAGGGAAGTGTCACTCCAGTCATATGGAGATGATGTTCACGTAGGATACGGGACTGGTTCTCTTAAATGTTGCAGCTATCGGGATAAAATGACAAGGTCATGTTTATCCGATTATAGAGACTAGTCACCAGACATCCGACATGTGCTTCGTCCGGGGCAGGCACAATTCCAGCCCCAGGCCTAGCACGTGATCATCCGATACTGGACAGAAATACGTAATACTATGTATACTACGCCTGATATAGATCCTTTATTCCTGTAAGGATATTTCCGGAGAATTGGGTAGGCATGGCGCTTTGCTAGAGGCCAACCTTATCTTGTAAATCGGTAAAACGTGGTGCTTGGTACTTACGTGTTCGGATAGTCCGACAACCGAATTTACTGCCAACATATCTGGGGATCTCATGGGTCGCTTCCCAAAGATTCACCGATGACGTATGACTCGCACTCTAAATTAATCTGGGATTAATTAGAAGAGAGAGAAAATTAATCTGGGATTAATTGCGGAGATATTTTATCTGGGATAAAATATCATTAAAGAGAGATAACGATTAATTTAGAATTAATCGATAAATTAATTTATTCGATATATTAAACGAATTTGGATTTCGACGCGGAATTAAAATTAGATTTTAATTCGGGCGAACGAATTAATTTAGAATTAATTCGTTAGCGATGTGAATAGTAATTATGTTAGGCATGATTATTTAATTAAATTAGATTTAATTACGACGTAAAGGAAAATTTGTTAATTTGGAATAACGAACCCGAGCCCGGGATTATTTGCGAGCGCATTCGTATTTCGAATTCGAGTGCGGCACGCAAGTCAAATCAAGCGTTAAATCGCTAGTCGCATCTAGCGTCACATCAAGCGTCAAATCATGTCACTTTGAGTGATGTGACAATTGATTGATTGATTGAGTGATGTGACTTGATGGAAGTGGTTGGCATTTATTTGGCTTTGATTGTTTGACTTTTAAAAAGCCAAAATTTTGGTATATGTTTAGGAAATTAATTACCAAAATGGAATATAATACATTTCATCTCTCTCTCTCTAAAAAATCATCTATCTCTCTCTCTCGGCCTTGGAGGCCTTCTTCTCCCTTCACTGGTTCTGTTATTGCCGTGAAAATGGAGGAAGAAATGGGAAGCAATAGTTGCGATTTTGTGGCAAAATCGGGAGTGCTAGCACACTACGGAGACATGCGAAGGTGATAGGGAAGTCCACCAATGAGCCGGGAATCATTTGACGAAGCTTGAAGCTTGACGAAGGAGCTCAAATGGCTGAAACCAGTGAGCTGCACACCCTCACTGCCGAGCAGTCCACTGCCGAGCAAAAGGAATTTTTGTTGCCTACCGCGTCGCTCAACCGCTCGATGTAAGTATTCCGCAACTTCGTCGTTGATATTCACACATGTTTTATATGCTTTTGATTCGATCCTTGGGACCTTAGAACTCCAACAATGGTATCAGAGCGTTGTTAAAAGCATGAAACGAATTTAGGGCTTAAAATTTGGGTAAAATGTTTTTGAGCATGATTTGAATTAATTGGATGTTTGAGTATGTTTATAACATGTTTAATTGAAGTTTGATTGGATCAATTTCAAGAAAAATGATTTGGAACATTTTTTCCCCAAAATTTCTCGCTTGGCCGAGAGTTATGCCCTATTTGGTCTTGGTGAATTTTTGATTTTTTGATTCATTGGATGTGTTAGAAATCATTTGGGGATATTGATTTAATGTTGAATTGAATTTAATTGGATTGAATTTGATTTTGGCATGAAATTTCCCCTTGGCCAAGACACTTATAGCATGTATTGGGTTTGATTTTTGATCAAAATATGTTGGACATGTTTTGTGGTAATTAAGCATGATTAGTTATGTTAATTGATGTTTTAGAAATTTTAATTGGGTAATTAATTGTGCAATGCACTTTATGTAATTAAATTGTGAAATTGGGTTTTTGTGATTTAATTATAATTGGGCCTTAAAATTGGATTTGGGCTTGTTATGTTGTAATTGGGCTAATTGGGCTTTGTTGTACAAATTTGGGTTTAGACAAAATTGGTTGGATCCAATTGGGCCCAAAACCGCTTCCATAAAGCCCAAATGCGACTTAATGGACCTTTAAAGTTTAATTGGGCCTAATGGGCCAAAATTGATTTCTAGGCTTATGGGGTAACTCCCGGATTGGATTTTGGTTATTCGGTTTGACCCGAGTTGACCAAAAGTCAACGCCTTAAGAAATTAATTAAAAGCCCATTGGACTTTAAATAAATTGACGTTGGACGTTAAATCGGGCTTTGAGACCCCGTAACGATTAAATTTGGAATTTAAGTCGTAAAGGTTTATTATTAAAGTGTGGTATTTAATTTGGAATTAAATAGTGAATTAGAATTAAATGCATATTGAATTGGATTTAATTATGTAGTTTAATTTAATTCGAGAATTCGTACTTTAAGTACTTATTCGCAAAACGAGTTTGACTCGAACAAAAACAAATCGTTGTTTGAACATTGGATGATCACTAATTATCAGATTAATTAATTTGATTAGATTGATTGATAACATGTTTGTGTGAATACATGGTTGCGATGCATGAATAATGTATATCGGATGGATATTAAATGGGTGGGACAATTTTAGAAATTGTTGTAATAAATTTGATTTATTAATTGGACCTGCGTGTCCAGCCTTATACCTCCATATTCTTTGTATTCTATTCTCACCTATTCCCCTCAATGTAAATGAGGTTTCTTTAGAAGTGTATTTTAACGGGTAGAAGTAAATTCATGTGCTAGCGGGAGAGAGAAAGGGAGAGATTTGATCTAGGATCAATGTGTAAAGTATCCATCCGCATATCATTATTATTTTATTATACGCGCTTTATTATGTGTTTAGAATGCATGTTTAAGGGTGTATGATGATGAGACCTTAACAAAGATAATAAATTGGTTGCCAATTTGCACACGAAAAACCTTCGCTCAATATTAAGTGTTTTTCCTTCCATTGAGTGATTCTTACTCAAGATCTAAGACATCATTGGTTTGTTGGCCAAAGTCAAGGCATTTGTCTGTCGCGGATGTGTTTGAATCACGAAGGTTTTGTTCCATATTGGTGCCATGTCCAAGTTGTGGTTTGTTGGCCAAAGTCAAGACCACTTCTTGTCCATCGACATTGATTACGAAGCTTTCCATGGTCAATGGGTCGCGCTTAACTGGGATCACTAAGTTTGTTGTGCAAAAGCCAAGGCTTAGTTGATTCAGAGGAAAAAGGTTAGGTAATACATTGGATGTATTAGCATATATAAGATATATGTTTCGGACTTGGATGTCCCCCTACCGGATCTAGGAATCGGATTGGATCCAATCGATCTTAGAGATCTACCTAGTTAATTATCATACAATTTTTTGGCCAAAGTCAAGATTGTGTGATATTTAACGGGATCCTAGCCCACTAGGAAACGCGGTTTCCCGAGTACTCGACAGAGGGTTAGAGGCTCGCCGAAAAATCGTGGGAGGCAAGAATTGAATTTGCAATACTCGTTCAATTACTCGCAATACGCGCTCAAACAAATATCATTCGTCGTAATAAATTAAATGTTAGTTGGACTAATATTTAAATTTTTGTTTTAATAAATAGTTGGACTATATTCAAACTATTCATTTATAGTTGATTTTATAATTGGATTATAGTAATCAATATAATTGATTTTAATCTATTAGATTATAGTTGATTAAATAGTTGGACTATTGTAATCATTATAATGAATAGTACCAAAATCGTTGATTAAATAGTTGGACTATTAGAATCAAGATGTAATTGAAAGATTGACATTTTAAATATAATCCTAGGGGAAATGTATTTAAATGGTTTAATTTTCAAAATTGGGAATAATATTTCAGGATGGTCCTGGAAAATAATAAGTTACTTTATTTGATAAAATAACATATTAAGCCTAAGCCCGGAGTTAAGCAAACAGTAGAGCATAATCTTTGGAAGATTATGTAATGATAACTTTAGTGCTTAATCTATTAAGCTTGTCGCAGTAGACTCCTTAATTTCTGAATCAGAACTAAGGATTAGATCCTTAAAGGATGATAAAGAAATTGAAGGATCTTCATAAATCTATATTTAGATTTTGGAAGTACTAAAATTGTAAACATAACTCTTGGAGAGTTAATGACTATTCTCAAGGAGACAAAGTTGAAGTTTGCAATTAGGCAAGTAGCGCAATGCGCACCTTACTTCGATATTCTAGAAGGCAAAGGCTTGGCCAAAGGCTTCTGGAGTGTTGAAACTGGCAAAGGCAAAATCATTATGATCCTCTAGGAAGATAAAGGACATATCCTAAAATGTCTGCCTTAAATGTGGCAAACGAGATCGCGGAAGCGTGACTGCCGTTTAGACAAAGCAGACATGAAGGAATTGAAGAACGAGCAATGCTCTGACTTCAAATATGATTGTCATAAATATGTTCATGACTAGTATTGAAATTAGATTTTAAATACTTAGTGTGGTACATAAATATATATTGATGTTCAGAATCTGTTTTGAACAGGATACTGACTTCAATTGAGATTAATCTGCGATTTGGAAACGGGACGAAAGTCGTTATTTTAACCGTAGATACCTAAGTTAGGAACTACCCTTTGGGTGTGTACCTAAATTAGGAAACTGTTATAATGTAACTAGTTTGACTAAGAACATTATCTTTATATCAGTGTTTAATCCGTTGCGGATTGACCTTTATATTCTAGAACACTAAAGTGTTTCATTATATAAAGATGATATTGAGATATACACATTAGATGTGAATAACAGAATTTATATTTTGAATATAAATAAATCTCAAATATATATTATGACAAATAAATAGCTCAACTGATTTGATCAGATGAAACTTAATTGTGGCATTGATGTCGGGGACACAATTAAACAAGAATCGTATATCCACACTTTTGAAGAGTGGGTACTATGATTAATTTGATTCCATTCAAATAAAGTCTACGAATCTAGTTTATTGGGCAAAGTGCCTAAAATACTATTTACTTGGTAAAAGTGAAAATGCCACAGATCTGTTAGCCCTAGTTCATAGTAAAGCAAGTGGGCCTATGTCTAGCGAGACTAGAGGTGGATATAAATATTTCGTGACCCATACGGATGTGGCATCGCGTTATGGTTATGTGTTTCTTTTGAAGAACACGAATCGAAAACTTTTATAGTTTCGACACGAAATAGACAAACAGATCAGCAAAAGTATTAAATCGTCACGGTAAGACCGTAATGAAAATACTTAAGAAATAAGTTTCTTATATACTTGAAAGAGTATAGTATTCTTTCAATGAGGACTCCTCCCGGAACACGTCAGTTTGACGGTGTGTCCGAATTGATAAACCGAATTTTTTTGGACATGATAAGGTTAATCATGAGTCGCTCTGAGCTACCATTTCCTTCAACGGATAAGCTTTAAACAGTGCAGAACTTATTTAGAATAAGTTTCCATTAAAATCTGTTTGACAGATTTCATATTAGATATGAATGGGAAAGAAACTGGGTTTCACATTCCTGATGATTTGGGTATGCTAGGCATATGTTTGGATGATACCAAACTAAAACCCAAATTGGATAAGTGCCAATTGTAGGTTATCCTAGGGATACCAAAGTATTGTACTTATACATCTCACAAGAGAAAAATTATATTGTTGCTCACCATGCGGTTTTCCTAAGAGGAATACCGATATGCAGTGGTAAGTGGGAGGATAGTAAAACTCGATGAAAATCGGAGTAATGATGTCCAGGCATCGAATCCTAATAGAACACAAATAGTTCATCAAGGATGTAACTATTCCATTAATCTTCGAATACACAAGAACCACGTAGTTCGGACAGAGTCAGAAAACAACCTGGGGTATGGGTTTCTGATCTCACCTCATAAAGATGTCAATCTTATTGAGGCATACCAACTGACTACGTATGAGGAAGTGATACAAGGTATCGACTCCCTATTATGACAAAGTGTCATGAATCCGAAATGGATTCCATGTATATCAATAAGTTTGGACACTGGTTGATGTACCGCAAGGCATTGTGCCTATTGGTACTTATAAGTCTTCAAGGAAGACGTACATTGATGGCAACATACCAACGTATAAAGCTAGGCTTTTAGCGGAAAGGTATCGTTATCAATATTTTGTTGATTACGATTCAACCTTTAACCTGTTGCCACGGTAAATCCATTTGGAAAATGCTTGCTAAAGCTGCGTATTTCATTTATGAAATATGTCAGCTGAACAGAAAATCGCTTTCCTGAAGAGGAAACCTTTTGGAGGATGTTTAAAACATCCTGACGGTTTTGTCGTACAATAACTAGCAAACAAGGTTTGCAGGTTATTCGATCCATGTTTGGATTGAAGCAAGCATAGGTTCTTGGAATTATCGTTTTGATGTAATCATAATGGTTTATGATTTAATTCAAAACGAAATGATTCTTGTGTATATAAGGAGGTTAGTGGGAGCGTACTGACAGTGGATGTCCTATAAATGATGATAATAAGTCATTTCTTGGAAATGATATTCCCATAAAAATAATCGGTGAAAGCTTGGTTTTCGAGATAACTCTCCGAGAACTCGTACATTGAAAAATATACGCGACCTGGTGTCTCATACGCTTTGAGCATATGGATTCACAAACAGGCCAATCCAAGTGATAGTCACTGGATTGAAGTTAAGAACATACTTAGTGTCTTAGAGAACTAAGGATGCTGTCTTAATCTGTGGAGAATGAGAACTTGAAGTGACTGGGATCACTATTGCAAGTTTCCTAACCGATAAAGACGACTAAAAGTCACAAACGGTACTATAAAGTTTGAATGACGGAATAGTGAGCTGGAAATCTTCCAAGCAAGATACTGTTACCGAATAAACAACAAATGCGGGTTATTGCTGCAGCTGAGGCGGCAATAGAAGCCTTCTGGGTCGATAAAAAATCTAATTAGATTAGATATAATTATGTTAGCAGCTGAGCTAGGCGTCAGCACAGGCTAAAGAATTAATGGGCTCATCAACGATCCAGATATATACTTCGATATTCATCCTATTCGTTCAGATCATACATCATGGCGATGTGATGATCGTATAAATCACATCAGATGATAATCATGCAAATCCGCTGACGAAAACATTTCTCAGCAGTTTGAGCCAACCGTACATAGTTCGGGTGTAAGACACTCGAGTGACTGGCTATAGGCCAAGTGGGAGATTGTTGGACAATTATGACCCATAGCGTCACTATTTGTACAGATCATGGTATTGTTGTACAAATTAACTATGTGACAAAGGAGATTGCACTCTTATCATTTGTGATTAGATCACCTAGATATATAAATGATATGAGGTCCGTATGATTTGTTCCTGGACGGAGAATGATATGAGACAGTATCAGTCCACGAAGGATAAATCATTAAATATCCCTAGTCAGAGTATTATCGAGATTGGACATCGATAAATACGTAAAAGACTAGTACTACACTTGTGCGCGTTGTGAGGGCACAACGACATAGTTCTCAGATATTTGGGTATAGGATACTCATGCAAGTGTAATAGGAGGTTGTGTTTTACCGATGGTACGGGAAACAGCTTCGCTCTGGATAAGACCCCCTCGGAATTCCATTGGTAGTATGACTATGTGTCTATGGAAGTCTGAAATCAGGGTATGTGTATTTGGTCTTAACCTAAGACTTGTACCGCTAATACTTGCGACAATCAATATACTTTGGTTGAGGTCATCCAGGGCTTTAACATGTTCTGTGTACGCCAATGCTGGGTATATTGAGAATCGTAGTGTGTTGGGTGTGATGTCAAGACGGAAGTGTCACTCTAGTCATATGGAGATGATGGTCACGTAGGATACGGGACTGGTTCTCTTAAATGCTGCAGCTATCAGGATAAAATGACAAGGTCATGTTTATCCGATTATAGAGACTATTCACGAGACATCTGACATGTGTTTCGTACGGGGCAGATACAATTCCAGCCCCAGGCCTAGCACGTGATCATCCGATACTAGACAGAAATACGCAATACTACGTATACTACGCCTGATATTGATCATTTATTCCTGTAAGGATATTTTCGGAGAATTGGGTAGGCATGGCGCTTTGCTAGAGGCCAACCTTGTCTTGTAAATCGATAAAACGTAGTACTTGGTACTTACGTGTTCGGATAGTCCGACAACCAAATTTACTGCCAACATATCCGGGGATCTCATGGGTCGCTTCCCAAAGATTCACCGATGACGTATGACTCGCACTCTAAATTAATCTGGGATTAATTAGAAGAGAGAGAAAATTAATCTGGGATTAATTACGGAGATATTTTATCTAGGATAAAATATCATTAAAGAGAGATAACGATTAATTTGGAATTAATCGATAAATTAATATATTCGATATATTAAACGAAATTGGATTTCGACGCGGAATTAAAATTAGATTTTAATTCAGGCGAACGAATTAATTTAGAATTAATTCGTTAGCGACGTGAATAGTAATTATGCTAGGCATGATTATTTAATTAAATTAGATTTAATTACGACGCAAAGGAAAATTCGTTAATTTGGAACGAACCCGAGCCCGGGATTATTTGCGAGCGCATTCGCATTTCGAATTCGAGTGCGGCACGCAAGTCAAATCAAGCGTCAAATCGCTAGTCGCATCTAGCGTCACATCAAGCGTCAAATCATGTCACTTTGAGTGATGTGACAATTGATTGATTGATTGAGTGATGTGACTTGATGGAAGTGGTTGGCATTTATTTGGCTTTGATTGTTTGACTTTTAAAAAGCCAAAATTTTGGTATATGTTTAGGAAATTAATTACCAAAATGAAATAACACATTTCATCTCTCTCTCTCTCTAAAAAATCCTCTCTCTCTCTCAGCCTTGGAGGCCTTCTTCTCCCTTCACTGGTTCTGTTATTGTCGTGAAAATGGGGGAATAAATGGGAAGCAAGAGTTGCGATTTTGTGGCAAAATCGGGAGTGCTAGCACAATACGGAGACATGCGAAGGTGATAGGGAAGTCCACCCATGAGCTGGGAATCGTTTGATGAAGCTTGGAGCTTGACGAAGGAGCTCAAATGGCCGAAACGAACTGCAAGTTAATGGGTATACGGATTCTGATTTCCAATCGGATCCTGATGATAGAAAGTCTACAACAAAATTCATGTTTACTCTTAACGGAGATGCAGTTTGTTAGAAGAGTTCCAAACAGGGGTCGACAGCTGATTCCACCACAGAGGCGAAATATATTACAACTTCTGAAGCTGTAAAGGAAGCTGTTTGGGTTAGCAACTTTATCATATAATTGGGAGTAATCCCAAGTATTGAGAATCTGATTCTGTTATAATGTGATAATACTGGAGCCATTACGCAAGAAAAAGAACTAAGAGCGCATTAGAAGTCGAAGCATGTGGAAGAAAAGTACCACATCATTCGAGAGATTGTGTCGCGAGGGGACATTGTCGTGTGCAAGGTACCGAGTGAATATAATGTAGTAGACCCGCTTATGAAGGCCATACCTCCGAATTTATTTGATAAACATGTGGAGTTGATGGGTATTAGATACAATCGATATTGGCATTAGAGCAAGTGGGAGATTTTGTTAGGGTTGGTGCTCTAAGCGCCAATTTTATTATGTATTTCCTTGTAAATACTTATGTAACATTTTATTATGAATAAAATGAACTGTTTCTTTTATATAACTTCTTCTTTATTATGGTAAAGACGTAACCGACCTTAGAATGATTAGTTATGATACTGTTGCAAAAAATGTCGCAACTGACATTGAGTTGTATCATGACGTTGTCATTCTTAGACAGTTCCCGGTCTAGGTTTACACTACTTGGTCAGTAAAGTAAACCCATTGAGACTGGTACATGTCGTATATTGGAATCTTGGATTTCGATGGTTTGTTAGTGAACCATGAGTCTTGGAGACTTGTATAGACGTGTATGTGTTTATAGCGGATAAATATTGAACGACTCATCGAAGATTCTTAGTAGATAGTACACCAACGTCAATAAGAATGTTCTCGGGTTGAGTGACCATAGTGATTCTTTGACTTGAGATACCACTGTGGATATCTGAGTTATCCTCCATACTTAGATGGCAGTCACGTCACCGATCTATTTAGATCAGACCTCCACATGTTCGTTGGGTGTGGACTGATCCTCAGGATATCTTGTGTGTATCAAGAAAGGATCCGTCAGCTCTGTGTACAGAGCATATGTATTCAATATGGAATTAGCAATCTGTTAAATCCATGGGCCTGTGGTACACTGTAGAAATCAGTTCTAAGTGTTATTAAAGGATTGCTAATAGAAACGTCGACGTGATTACATCTATAGAGACTTGACGTTTGTATCTATATCTCTGGATTAATCCGGATACCTGTGATGGAGGGATTATACGTATACAGTGACCTCGACCCGTATGGTTCAGAAAATTTATTCGTGTTCGTCATAATTTACGGGTGGGTGAATTATGGACACGAAATTTGATTTCGTAACGGATATGCCTCAATCTAGAGAGTCTCGCAAATGAAATACACTCGTAGAGCACTAGGGCAACTGTTATGAATAATACTGATTATTTATAACTTGTTTAACGGTTAAACGAAAAATACATGCAATCGGGACCTAACGGTCATTTCCAAATTAATGTGTATTTATATTTAATACTTGATTTTATTAAATATACATTAATAAAATATCAATTTGTGATATTTGACATATATCATTAATATATGTATTTGAGATATTTAATGTAAATATAATACATATATTTAAGATATTTGTATTTAATTATTTAATTATATAATTATTATATGATTAATATAATTAAATTAATAAATATCTTATGACATGATTATGCTTTATTAAAGTTTGAAAATGGCACGAAACCATTGGAACACATTTTGTTTGCTTTATTAAAGTTAAAGTGTTAACTTTAATTTTGCAAAATGTGTGCCAATGATTTTTGAACAAAATAAAAATAATTGTTATTTATTTTTGTTAATCAAAATTTTCAGCCATGGTGGAATTGGATAACAAAATGGTTTTTTTTCATTTTTCACACACAGACAAGTTTAACCAAAATATTACAAAGTGAGTTGAGAGGATTTGAAGAAAAATGAAAAAGAGAAAACTTAATTTTGGAAAATTTTGATTCTTCAATTTTCTTCAATATAGAAATTGTTTCTATTATTCTTATCTTCAATTGTGTTTCTAAGATTGATCTCTCTACTATTAAGTTTGTAATTAAATTTGTTGGAAACTTGTTCTAAGATGTTATGCATGTATGATTAATTTATTTGATTATTAGTGTAATTAAGCTTAATAAATTAATTAGAAATTAAAGTTGTCATTCTAGAGTTGATTAGCCATTCATAATTAATCTAGAATTGTTCTTGATTAATTTCATGATGGTGAGACTTGATTGGTGTGGTAATTGGATGATTATAGAGTTGAATTTTATCAATTTACTGTAGATTGTGAAATTGGAGTAATTTATGAAATTAGGGTTCTTAACCCATTCCAATTTTGAGGATTTTCGCATATATAATTTAATTTGATGTACATTTGATGTATAATAATTTTGGGATTAATTGGATTTGATCTTGATGTGTTTTGAACAAATTGGGCCAAATTGCAATTAATGGAAAAATCTGGGTAGTTTCGGTAATTTGGAAAAAGTTTCTGGATTTTGTTACAATTTGTAATTTCATGTATTCGACATGTATAAATTATTTTGGGATTGATTTGGAATCAATTAAATATGTAATTGACATTTTAATTAAAGGTAGCAATGGGTCAGGCCAGGCCAGGCCTGGGAAAAGCCCGTCCCGAGCTTTTTTTGGGCCAGAATTTTAAAAAAAAATTAAAAAAATTAAAAAAATACAAATATAAAATACATTTACACTATATATAAAGATAATTTACAAATAAATCACAAGTTTTATTAATAAATTAACAATTTAAATGCTAAAAATAAATAAAAATGCCACAAATATTTTAAATATATATATATATATTTTTTTTTTTTGGCCCGGGCCCGAGTCGGGCTTTCATTTTAGGGCCCGGCCCGGGCTTTTTTTGCCCCGGATCGGGCCCATGTTTTTCTGCCACCCTTAATTTTAATGACCAAAATAATTAATTTGCAAAACTTTAGGGTAATTTGGTAATTATAAGAAATATGATTTCTTGAGTTAAAATTTCATATTTCAAGCATTGTTTAATTAAATAAATAAGTTTATTTAATTTTTCCAAGAAAAAAAATTTGAAATCAAAAAAATAAGTTTTCCGCGCTCCGCTGCGCCAACCCATAATTCTTTATAAAACCCCAACACAATCTTTCAACCTTGTAAGTTTCTTAGTCTAATATGAGTATTTAGCATGTTAATATTGGAGTTGGTGCTAGAAGCGCCAATCCGAATAATATATTGTTTATTATATTTTATTATTTATTAATAAAATAACTATTTTTTCATTTCAACTTTGTTAATGGTAATAATTATTTCTTAATGCATATTAGATTGATATATAAATATGTTGAGAATGACATCGACCTTAGAATATTCATGTAGTAATATTGGATACTGGGTGGTCCGACATTGGGATAATATTACTATTATAAACTATTCTTAAAGTAAATACTCATAGTCATTGGTTTTGGAATACGGTCGAAATCCTATAACCTAAAAGACTAACACATGTCATATATTGGAATTGGTGTTCCAATAGTTTAACCCAATGTACCATGAGCAGTGGAAGCTCGTATAGACATGTTGGTATTCGTTAGAGCGAATATTGAATGACTAACAGGTGATTCCTAATAGTTGGAAGTACACACCACCGTCAATAGGAATCTCCTCGAGTCGAGTAGCATATGTGATCCTTTGACTATAGGATAACACTGATTTTGTGTGTGATCCTCCACATTTTGATGTCATATATATTTAAGATTTTTCATGGTCTGACCTTTCGATGTTCGTTGGGTGTGGACCGATGCACTCTTTAATCAAGTGTATATCAAGACATGATATGTCGGCCCGTATGTGAACCATTAGGAGTTTAGGTATCAATGTGAGTAAGTCACGATTCCTAATACCTTGGCCAAATCGGATCACCTATGGTGGATCCCATATATCAAAAATGGTGTTGTGATTAGTTGTAAAGAATAACGGACATGTCAACAATATGAGATGTGCGCCTCGAAAAACTTGACGGTGTAATATATGTTTCCTAAGCACAACTCGGATAGCCTACGACGGAGGGGTTGTTAAATATATGTGATGACCTCGACTTGTATAGTTCAGAAAGATCATTTTGTTCTTCCCAAATTCGGAGGTTGCCAAATAACATATATATAAGTTAGACTTATATGACGAACGTGTCTGGACTTAGAGAGTCCAACAATATGAGTTGTACTCGTTGAGCACTTGGGTAGCCGATAAATTTTAATAATAAATAATATTTTATATTATAATTATTAACTAAAATAATTAAGTGTTATTGGATAACGTTAATTATTTACTTTGACCCAATTGGATTTTTTGGATTAATCCAAAATCACACAAGGGCTTTGTTGTAATTTCATAAATATCTCTATTGGAGGATATTTTGGTAATTACAAATATGTAATAATAGGTGTTTTTGGCTTGATTTATTTGGATTAAATCAAAGTGGTAGATATTGAACTAATCCATTGATTAAACTTTGTCTTGATTTAATTGGATTAAATCAAAGTGGTAGACAAAGGTGATTAGTCACATCTAATTATACATATTTGCACAAATTGGATTAAGCCCACATAAAATTTGATTAGAACTTTTATAAATTAAAGATTGCATAAGTTCTCTACAACAACAAGGAGGATAAGATTGGATCTTTGAATCAAGCTTGCTAGATTTGGAAGTTCTCTACAACATTTCAACAAGGAGGAGAAGATTTGATCTTTGGTTCAAGCTTACTAGGTAAGTTTGATCGTCTCTAATAAGCTATATTTTGTATTTGATATATAATAATATAGCTTGAAGTTGAAATTAAGAAAATAAATCTGTGTGTGGATGCTTTGGAAACATAAACACAATATGTTTCTAATTGGGTCAAATATGTACATGGAATATAAAATTAGAGTTTGGAACTCTAGATGAAAGCTTGGAGCTATGACTACCATTCTAGAATCACTTGACCACCTTTGAGTGACCTAGAATTATTCATGAGTCACTTTATTGTGGGATTCTAATTTGATATATGTTTTGGAATCAAAATTTACTCATGTGCGTATTTAGAATAAATTTATGTTTTGTAAAAATATTTGATATTTCTAAGAACATGATTTTGTTCTATAATATATGTTGATGTTGATTTGGATGTTAAAATTAAATTTTTGGGTGTTTGAAAGTGTTTAAGGAAGGTTAGAAAGGAATTAGGGTAAAAACCACAATTCCATCAGCTCTTTGTTTCTAGATAACTAAAGTAAATAATTGAAATAAAAAAAGTAAAAATAAGGCGCACTTGTGCGCTTTTCACGGGCAGTGCGCTCGAGCACTATAGTGTGAGCTGAAACTTGTTTTTGCACGTTTTAGGGTTTCTAGATTCTGATTCAGCTCCGATTTTTTCCTATACACCTGTAATGGAATATAGTATTCCATTAACTTATTTAAAAATACACCCATGCTTGATATCCATAGGTTAGACCCAATTTTGTTGTGTATGACACCGATTCGATTCTATGGGTCACACATCCGCCCCAACAATTAATTTTTTGAATACTAGGTTCAATTACATCAAATAATGGAACCCTAGAATGCGTTCATGTTCAATTCAATCGGGAGTTGTAATTGGGCATGATTGAAAATTATGTTGATAAATTATGCATGATTGTTGGTGATTGTTGATGAAATTGATGAATTGAGCACGAAAGTGAAGTGTTGATGTTGCCATGACCATTTTCCCCCAAATTTTGAAATTTTTGTGTAACTTCCCCTTCATTACTTTTGTTGCTGCCATGCGGTGTGTTTTAGCAACATAGTCGCATGATGGATTTTGATGTCAACACTTGAAGTCTTCAACGTACATTAGCGAGACATTACAAAAAAAATATTGAAGCACATTGGTGGTGAAGAGCGTATATGTGAAGACTAGCGGCAAAACGAAGAAAATCTTATTTAGTCTTAGCTTAGAGCTTTATATGTATTATGAATTGTTTATCTAAGTACTCAAGCTCATAGGACACATGCACATTCATATGATGCATTAGGTGTTAGCGACACAGTCGCATGATAAATTTTGATGACGTCAATACTTGAAGTCTTCGACACGTATTAGCGAAGACATTACAAAAAGATTTTGAAGTAATTATTGATGAAGAGCTAAAATGTGCTACAAGATAATCAAGAAATCAAAGATGATAAAGTGAGTTTATTCAAATGTTTTAAAGCTCTTAAGAATCATACATTTTGTATCATTTGCAATTAAAATGACTTAGAATGCTTAATGAATCATTTGCACTTTATTTGCACCAAAATGAATTTCAAAATGTGCATTTAAAAGAGAAGGATTAGGATATAGGCCTTATATTAAAAGAAATTTTTTGAATCTTCATGTTAACATTGATAAAAATGAAAATGTCACATGTCATGCATGTAATGAAAAGGGACACAAAATTTTTGAGTGCATGAACAAGAATGTGATTAAAAATGCATGGATTCCTCAAGGAATCAAATTTGACCCTAATGGACCCAAGAAAGGTTGGGGACCAAAATGCAATTGACAATCTTGTAGGGGGAGCTTTGGGAAGTATCTTAAAGAGAATTGCAAATTGATCCCAAAGACTCAAAGAAATGAGGAACTGCAACGGTAATAGGTAAACTCCGTACTCACGGAAACATTGGTACCATTTCCTCTAAATTATGTGTGTATGCTTATTTCAAATTGGTTAATATATTTTGAAGCATACAAGTGATTAGGCAATATATTCAACTTTTTATTGGTATCAATTGTTCATTTGATATCATTAAATGCCTTAATCATACATTTAAACCTCATTTTGTATCAATAAGTATCACATTGAATTTATTAAGTTAAATGACATATACGTGATCACTTGATTGATTTGCATTGAACATGCTTTTGCCATTTAACATATTTTGAATGAAAATGAAATGCATATATGTTGATATAAATTTTAGGTTGATATCATGAAATGCATGTACATCAACATAATTTCCCATTGGTATAATGAAAAGCATGAATATTTGATTAATTGGTATCATAATTATGGGAGGAAATCATTGAAATTCATTAATCATTGTTCAAATTGATAGTCATGGTATAAATTTTTGAGAATTAGATTATGCATGATTTCTACATTTTATGGCAAAATGGGGAAATACTAAATATGAATATTTATAAATTTTGGTATCATCATTTGAAAATGAACATATTTAATTGGTATCTCATTAGCATTTAATTCTTGCTTCTCCACTTTTTGATAATGTCAAAATGGGAGAAATCATTAGAAATGAGATTAAAACTTGTTTTACCCTCACCCTTGTATTAAGGGGGAGTAAATGTACTAATGTGTTTGTCTAAGTCTTATAGAGTTATTTTGAAGACAATCACACATTGAGGGGGAGCTAATATTCAGGGGGAGAAAAATCGCCAACATTTGGACTCTCATAAGCTCAGAAGTTTTAAAGGTTGCCATCATCAAAAAGTGGGAGATTGTTAGCGACACAGTCAAATGATGGATTTTGATGATGCCAACACTAGAAGTCTTCGACACGCATTAGAGAGACAATACAAAAATATTTTGAAGTAATTGTTGATTAAGAGCTAAAATATGCTACAAGATAATCAAGAAAGCAAAGATGATAAAGAGGCAAAAAGATGATGAAAAAGTCAAAGGAGCCAAGCAAGATGAAGATCAAAATAATGATTAAGAGCTAAAACTAATTGTAAGTGAGTTTATTCAAATGTTTTAAAGCTCTTAGGAATCATATATTATGCATCATTTGCATTTAAAATGACTTAGAATGCTTAATGAATCATTTGCACTTTATTTGCACCAAAATGAATTTCAATGCACAAGTGCATCGGAAAATGGTTTTGAAAAATTCACAAATAGTTGAATTAAACTTCAAATGATACACCTTTATATATATATGTGTCTCTAGTTTTCTACAGTTCAAACGGAACACAATTCCGATATATAGAACTTTTGCTAGAGCCATTTTATTACAACATGTTCAGATGTGCGTTTTCTGCATACATGTCACATTAGACAAATTCCTTAAAATTCATCTTAATGTTTTTGAAGCTGAAAGTTTTATATAAGATAGATATATGTGTCTAGTTTATGTAGAAATTTACGGATCATGATTTATAATTTTCTAGAAAACGTTATGGCCAACATACCGAGTATTGTCATGATTGACTGGTAATCAGAAACTGACTGAGACAGGCATACCGGTAACCATACCGGTCCCATTGTTAGTGTTCCAAGAAAATACCAAGAATCTTCTAAGTGTGATTCGTGTGTGAATTAATCAAAGAAAGTTGCGGAAAAAACTCACCTTGATCGGTTTTAGGCTTTCAAAAATGCCTTTGGATGTAGTAGCTCGGAGCTAGAAATCGAGTTCCAAACTCTCGGGTGAGTTTTCCTATCACCATATTTTGACTCCCTATGTGCTAAGAAGAACAAATTTTGAAGAACATAAATGTCTTCCATGGAGAGAGGCTCACGGTTTTACAAGTAAAGAGTGAGTGAATAGTGCATTTTGATTTCCAAAATCTAATCTCCAAATGTTGACTTCCAAAGTTACTTTTAAGTGTGTTGTGTAATTAAAAATCTAATTTATTGTTTCCAACAACTTCCATCAAATGGATTGACCATTGACGTGAAGTAGTGGGTCCCACCACTTTGAATTCAAAATTCAAGTTGGGTTGCTCAACACACTTCGGGCTCGGGTTCGTTTGATAAGATTAAACGAATTTTGCATCGCGACGTAATTAAATCTAATTTAATTAAATAATAATGCCTAGTAAAATTATTACGGAAGTCGCTTACGAATTAATTCCAAAATAATTCGTTCGCTTGAATTAAAATCCAATTTTAATTCCGCATTGAAATCCAATTTCAATTAATATATCTAATATATTATTTTAGCCCAAATAAATAAATTAAATAGAAAAATCCAATTTAACTATTAAATTTATTTTACCGATTAATTCCAAATTAATCGCGTTCTCTCTTCTTCACGAATTAATCCCAGATTAATTCTTGTCGCAATTAATCCCAGCTTAATTTTCTCTCTGTTAATTAATCTCAGATTAATTCTTGCCGTAATTAATCTCAAATTAATTTTCTCTCTCAAAATTAATCCCAGATTAATTTTTTGTTCGAGTCAAATCTCATCGGTGAATCTTTGGGAAGCGACCTAAGAGATCCATGGATATGTTGGCAGTAAATACGGTCATCGAACTATCTGAATACGTGCGTACCCAGTACCACGTTCTTACCGATTTACAAGACATGGTTGGCTTCTAGCAAAGCACCGTGCCTACCCAATTCTCCAGAAATATTCAACAAAGAATATGTAATATTTATCAAGCGTAGTATACAGTGTATTGCGTATTACGATCTAGTATCGGATGTCACATGTTAGGCCTGAGACTGGAATTGTGTCTGCCCCGTACGAAGCATATATCGGATCACTAGCAACTAGTCTCTGTAATCGGATAATCATGACCTTGTCATATTATCCCGATAGCTGCAGCATTGAAGAGTATCAGTTCTGTATCTCTGCGTGATCATCTCCATATGACTGAAGTGATACTTCCATCTTGACATCGCACCCAATACACTATAATTCTCAGTATACCCGGCAGAGGCATACACAGAACATGTTAAAGCCTCAGACGACCAAAACCAAAGTACACTGATTGTCGCAAGTATTAGCGATGGAAGTCTCACGTTAAGACCAAATACATCTACCCTGATTCGGATTCCCATAGACACATAGTCATACTACCAATGGGATTCTGAGGGGTCTATCTAGAGCTAAGTTGTTCCAGTACCATCGGTTAACAGAACCTCCTATCACACTTGCATAAGTATCCAATACTTAAATATATGAGAACTATGTCGTTAAGCTTCCATAACGCGCACAAGTGAAATACTAGCATATTCCGCATTATCGATGTTCAATCTCGATAATACTACGACTAGGGATATTTAATGATCAAATCTTTCGTGAATTAATATTGTCTCATATCTTATTAATCTGGAACTGATCATATGGACTTTTATCATTTATATATCCAAGTAATTCAATTACAAATGATAAAAGAGCAATTTCCTTTGTCACATAGTTAATTTGTACAAAGAATACCATGTCTTTTACAAATAGTGATGCTATGGGTCATAATTGTCCAACAATCTCCCACTTGGCCTATAGCCAATCACTCAAATGTCTATCACCTGAACTATGTACGGGTCGCTCATGCTTATGCTGAGATATCACTTTCGTCAGCGGATTTATAAGGTTATTATTTGATGTGATTTATTCGATCATCACATCGCCACGATGTGTGATCTCACGAATCAGATGAAACCATCGAAGTACATACTTGGATCATTGATGAGACCGTAATTCCTTAGCCTGTGTTGTAGCCCAGTTCAGCTGCTAACAGAACTACTCTTAATCCAATTAGGAATTTTGTAAACCCAAAATGCTTCTTTTGCTGCCTTAGCCGCAGCAATATAATCCGTTTTTTGTTGAATCAGCAACAGTATCTTGCTAGGAATATTTTCATCTCACTGTTCCGTTGTTCAACCAAAATACGTACCCTTATTACGACTTACAATCGTCTTCATCGGTTTGGAAACTTGCGTCGGTGAACTTAGTCACTTCAAGTTCTCCTTTTCTCCATAGATTAAGAATGCATCCTTAGTTCGTCTAAGATTCTCAAGGATGTTCTTTACATCAATCCAGTGACCATCACCTGGATCGGCCCGATTGTGAATCCACATGCTCAAAGCATATGAGACATCAGGTCACGTACATATTTTTCAATGTATGAGTTATCGGAGAGTGCCAAAAACTTTTAGATCTATCCCAGTAGATCCTTATTCCTAGAATAAAGGTTGCCTCTCCCAAGTTTTTCTATGGAGAATTTTAATGAAAGCCAAGCTTTCACCGATTGTTAACATGGGAATGTTATTTCCAAGAAATAATACATCATCAATGTATAGGACAATCATTGTCAGTGCGCTCCTACTAACATTCTTATATACACAAGAATCATCTTCGTTTTGAATGAAACCATATACCATTATGATTTATTCAAAATGTTGGTTCCAAGAACATAATGCTTGCTTCAACCCATGAATGGATCGATTTAACTTGCAAACCTTGTTTGCATGTTTTGTTATGACAAAACCGTCAGGCTGTTGTATAAAACAACCTCCAAAAGGTTTCCGTTAAGGAAAGCGGTTTTGACTTCCAGCTGCCATATTTCATAATCGAAACTTGCAGCAATAGCAAGCATTATCCGAATGGATTTAATCATGGCAACGAGTAAAAGGTTTCGTCGTAATCGACACCATGTTGATGACGATACCCTTTCGCTACAAGTCTAGCTTTGTACATTTGCATGTTTCCATCCATGTCTATCTTCACCATGAAAACCCATTTACTACCAATAGACACAATGCCTTCTGGTACATCAACCAGTGTCCAAACTCGGTTGTATACATGGAATCCATTTCGAACTTCATGGCACTTTGCCATAAATGGAGTCGATGCCTCGTATCACTTCCTTATACGTAGCCGGTTTATTATCCTCAATAAGACTAATGTCTATGTGAGGTGAGATCAGAAACCCATACTTCTTAGGTTGTTTTCTGACTCTTTTCGACCTACGATGTTCTTGTGTATTAGAAGATTGTGAATAGTCTCATCCTTGATGAATTGTTCATGTTCTGTTAGGGATCGGTGCCATGAACAGTATTACTTCAATTTTCATCGAGTTCTACTTTCCTCTCACTTACCACTGCATATAGGAATTCCTTTTAGGATAATCGCATAGAGAGCAACAAAAAAAATTTTCTCTTTTGAGTTGTATAAGTAATATTCACCGGTTTCCCTAGGATAACCAATTACAAATAGGCACTTGTCTGATTTGGGTTCTAGTTTGGTATCATCCAAACATATGCCTAGCATACCCAAGTCTTCAGGAATGAGAAACCCGGTTTCTTTCCTGTCCATATTTCATATGGAGTCTGTCCAACAGACTTTGACGGAACCTTATTCAAAATAAGTATTGCATTGTTCAATGCGTATCCGTAGAAGGAAATTGGTATCTCAGAGCGACTCATCATTAACCTTACCATGTCTAACAAAGTTCGGTTTCTCCGTTCGGACACACCACTCAATTGAGGTGTTCCGGGAGGAGTCCACTGTGAAAGAATACCATACTCTTTCAGTGGCTTACTCTTAAACTTTAGAGTTGCTCAATTATATAAACAAAATATATGAAAGGTTTGGTGTAAAAATTTGTGAAGAATTCTTTGGGTTTATATAGATACTCCAAATACAACAAAATTAATTAAGAATATGATGTGGGATAAATGCTAATTTAATCTTAGCCATTGGATCTTAATTTAGTGGTTTAATGAGATTATAAAACCCTAATAAGAGTTTGGGCCGAATTGGAATTCAAAACAAATAACAAATAAAAAAAATTACTATTCATATTACTATTAATGTTTTTTTTATTTATATATTTATTCCAATTCCCAAAGTGCCCCTATCCTCATTCACCAATCCCTAAGCCACTATGGAACCTCATAAATGATCTTTTCAATAATTAAACACATTGAACCATTTATGAACAATTCCTACAACAATCATATATACTGTTAAATTTGTATTGTGCACTGTTAACCATTGATTTCGACTTTGTTGTGTGTGACCTTTTGGGTTCCCCTCAAATTGGTCATGAAATGAATCGTGATAATTTAATCAAACATAAATTATCCTCCAATCAGATGGTCGTTCGATTTCAATGATCAAGGTTGACATCTAGCAACATACTAAGGCCCCCAAATGAGAAGGAAAGATATATACTCATTTTGTATGCGATTTACATATGATATGGTCCATCGCCTCACTGTATCCCCACCATTTGACCTAGGGTATGGAAAGTGTCTACCCATATAGTCAAAGGTATGATGTTGATAGTGTCATGAATCGTGCTAACCCAAGAATCTCACATGATTCTTCCGATGTGGCCATAGTCTCAAGCACTGATCAAACATATCAACCCGCAAACTGGAATACTACTCTTATAAGAAAATATTATCCGAGAGAGTGGCGATTCTCTGTTGTATCTTTACAAACTTCATGTGTTTCAACAAATGACCCAATCACACCCTTATGACCGGATCTTTTGAACCTGGGAAGGAGAATGTCAAAGTTATTTGATCCACACATAAGATTGTAAAGACCTCAAGTCTAAGGACTAGTCATACAATCGATACATGAAAGTTCTCACAGACACATGGGATAAACACTCCATGTGAAAACTTTCGGCGGTCAGTTCGATGGACACGAGCAACTCATGCATCCATGTGATGCACCAAGCGGACGGATCTCTATTAGTAGCCTATGAGATCGGCTACCCCACTTAAGGGCGGATCATATCATCATGCTAGTCTCTCCGCTTTGTGAACGCCCAGATTATTCACAAAACTATGACTAGGAACGTTTAAGAGTAATGATTCTCATAAGGCGTGGAACTCATCATCTTATTACTCCAAGGGCTTTATTACAATGTTTGATGATTCATATAAGTTATGTAAGACACATATAATAAAGATTTCCATTTTATTAATTAATGAAAATATTACAAATACATGTACATATAGCTCATCCACAAGTTGGGTATAGGGCATATCCCTAACACGTACACCCTTTACCGCTAAAAGGCTTTTTAGGCACTTTGCCTAATAAACAAGATTCGTAGACGTCATATGATTTAGGATCAAATATGTCCATGTTTTCATTCTTCAAAAGAGTCGATATACGAGTCTTGTTAATGCGTCCCAGACGACAATGCCACAAATAAGTCTCATCTGATTTACTCAGTTCGAGCCTTTTGTTTGTCATATTATATGTTTGAGATTCATTTATATTCAAAATATAAATATTGTTATTCACATCTAATGTGTATATCTCAATATCATCTTTATAAACAAAACACCCAGTGTTCTGGAACATAAAGGTATACCTGCAACGGGTTAAACTAGATATAGTGATAATGTTTCTAGTCAAACTAGGTACACTATAACAGTTTCCTAATTTAAGTACATGCCCAAATGGAAGTTCCATAACTTAGGTTCCCACAGCCAAAACAGCGACTCTCGTCCCGTTTCCGACTCATAGGTCGATTTCAACTGAAGCCAGTCTCCTACTAATAAGCAGATCTCGCACATCAGTACATATGCATGTACCACATCCAGTATCAAAATCCAATTTTAAAACTAGTAGTGGACATGTTTATAACAAACATTCCTGAAGTTTTAGCCTTGCCCGCCTTCACTTCCTTCATGTCTGCCTTATCCATACGGCAATCACGCTTCCAGTGACCCCGTTTGCCATATTTTAGGCAAACGTGTTGGGATATGTCCCTTGTCTTCCTAGAAGACTGTGACGATTTTGCCTTTGCCCTTTTTCTTCAAACCCTTAGAAGCCTTCGGCCAAGCCTTGGCCTTCTGGGATGTAGAAGTAAGATGCGCCTTGCGCTTCTTGCCCTTTTGGAAGCTCTAGCTCTACCTCCTTGAGCATAGCCATTAACTCTCCAAGAGTTTTCTCTTGGTTCATTACAAACCCACCCCAGCATTCGGGCAGAGATTGTAAGATCAAATCTATGGAAGTCTCAGCCTCGTAGGTAATGCCCAGCTAACCTAGCTGTTCGATGTCAGTAATCATCTGCGATACCTAGTGTTCGACAGATGTACCATCTGACATATGTGAGCGAAAGAGCTTCCTATTGTAATTTATACTTCTAAGATCTAAGGTTAGATCTATGAAGATCCTTTAATTTCAACATCATAGTATAAGGATCTAATCCTTCGTTCTGACGATGAAATTAAGAAGTCATTGCAGCAAGCATAACAGATTGAGCACTAAAGTTATCATCACATTGAGTCTTCTAAAGCTCATGCTCTACTATTTGCTCAACTTCGGGCTCAGGCCCGAGAGGTTTCTCTATCCAATAGAGTAACTTCTCAACTCCCAGGACTTTCCTGAGATTCATTTCCTAATCTGGAAAATTTACGCCGTTAAAGACATTTTCACCCAGAATTATGTCATTTGACGCTAATCTTTCCAGCCATCTCGATTGCAATAGTCCAACTATCCAATCTAAATTTTGGGTACACTCAAAATGTAATGGTTACTATAGTCCAACTATATGACCAACTACAAGTGGAGCAGTGTCTTATATAGTCTAACTGTTCAAAGAAAGCAATATTAAATATTAGTCCAACTAATATATTTATAATAACGATAAATAAAATAAAAGAGCGTGTATTGGCAAGTATTTAAACGAAATTGCAAATTTAATAGTTGCCTCCCACTATTTTTCGGTGAGCCTCTAACCCTCTGTGGAGTACTCGGGAAACTCATTTTCCTAGTGGGCTATGATCCCGTTAAATAACACACAACCTTGACTTTGGCCAATAAGTTGTATGAAACATTACTAGGTAGATCTCTAATATCAATTGGATCTCATCCAATTCCTAGATCCAGTAGGTGCACCTCCAAGTCCGAAACACATATCCAAATTGTGCAAATATATCCAATATATTTCCTAACATTTTCCTCTGAATCAACTAATCCTTGGCTTTGGCTCAACAAACTTAATGATTCCAGTTAAGCGCGACCCATTGACAGTGGGATAGCTTCGTAATCCACGTCGATGAACTAGAAGTGACCTTGACTTTGGCCAACAAGTCACAACCGCCCAAGACATGCGATATAGAACAAAGCTTTCATGGTTCAAACACATCCATGATGGACATTGATATTTGATCTAGACTTTGGCCAACAAACCAATGCCAATATTGGATCTTGAGAGAAAACCACTCAATGGAAGGAAAAACGCTTAATATTTGATGAGAGTTTTTCACATAAATTGGAAACCAATTTATAATCTTTGATTAGGTCTCATCATACACCCTTAAGCATGCATTCTAAAAGCATAATAAGGCGCGAAATAAATTAATAATGATATGCGGATGGATATATAACAAATTTGTTCCTAGAACAAATCTCTCCATTTCCTCTCTCCCGCTAGCACTATTCATACTTCTACCCAATTACATAACACTAAAAGAAACCTCATTTGCATTGAGTGGAATTGGTGAGAAGAGAAATACAATGAGACAAGAGATAATAGGCTGGACACGCATGTGCAATTTAATAAATTCTAAATTTATTACAACAATTTCCAAAATTGCCCTCACCCTTCTAATATCCATCTGATATACATTATTCATACAATACATCCAAGTATTCACAAATAGCATGTTATTCAATCAATCTAATCCAATTAATTAATCTTTGAATTAATGATCATCCAATGTTCAAACAATGATTTGATTTGCGCAAGTCCAACTCGTTTAAGAATAAATACTCAAAGTACGTATTCTTGAATTATATCGAACTACAATTTTAAATCCAATTTAAATTATATCCAATACTAAATCCTATTTAATTCCAAATTAAATAATTACACTTTTAAAGGTGTCTTTTAGACTTAGATTATAAATCTAATCTTCATGGGTCTCAAAGGCCCAATTAGTATCCAATACTATTCAATTAAAGTCCAATGGGCTTTTAATTAATTCTTTAGGAATGGGCTTTGGCCATTATGGATCAAACCCAAGATGCCAAGGCCCAATTAGGAATCACCTTTTGCCCAAAATCAATTTTGGCCCATTGGGCCCAATTAAATTATTAAAGACCCAATTGTCATATTTGGACTTTATGGAAATGGTTTTAGGCCCAATTGAATCCAACCCAATTAACCAAAACCAAACTTGGCCTAACCAAGTCCATTAAGCCCAATTACAACAAATTAAATTAATATATTATTCCAAATTACACATTAATCCAACTCAAGTGTAATTAACATAATTAATCAACTAATCTAATGTTTCCAAAACACTAATTAAATCAATTAATCATGCTCATTAATTTAAATTCATGTCCAACATAAATTGAAGCAAAATCAATTCTATAACATGCTTCACTCACGGCAATTAACATGAAATTAACATCCAATTTTGATTTCAATCCAATTAAACCAACATTAATATACATTTCATGCCAACAACACATCCAATTATCTAATTATCAAAAATTACCATGAGCAATTAAGGGTTCGAGTTTCGGCCAAGGGTAAAGAATTGGGGATTTTTTATCCAATCAATTTTTCTCAATTCTATTGATGCAAAAATACAATTCATCATCATCCAACCTCAACCAAACAAACAATTTAGGAAAATCAAGCTCCAAGCAAAAAATCCCAAATAAAGTCCATAAACCCTAAATCCAAATCAAGCTTAGATCTGGCTCTGATACCATTGTTAGTGTTCCTAGAACATACCAAGGATCTTCTAAGCGTGATTCGTGTGTGAATTAATCAAAGAAAGTTACGGAAAAAAACTTATCTTGATCGGTTTAAGGCTTTCAAAAATTCCTTTGGATGTAGTAGCTCGGAGCTTGAAATCGAGTTCCAAACTCTCGGGTGAGTTTCCCTATCACCATCTTTTGACTCCCTATGTGCTAGCAAGAACAAATTTTGAAGAACAAAAATGTCTTCCATGGAGAGAGGCTCACGGTTTTACAAGTAAAGAGAGAGTGAATAGTGCATTTTGATTTCCAAAATCTAATCTCCAAATGTTGACTTCCAAAGTTACTTTTAAGTGTGTTGTGTAACTAAAAATCTAATTTATTGTTTCCAACAACTTCCATCAAATGGATTGACCATTGATGTGAAGTAGTGGGTCCCACCACTTTGAATTCAAAATTCAAGTCGGGTTGCTCAACACACTTCGGGCTCGGATTCGTTTAATCCGATTAAGCGAATTTTGTGTCGCGACGTAATTAAATCAAATTTAATTAAATAGATGCCTAGCAAAATTATTACGGAAGTCGCTTACGAATTAATTCCAAAATAATTTGTTCGCTTGAATTAAAATCCAATTTTAATTCCGCATTGAAATCCAATTTCAATTAATATTATTTTAGCCCAAATAAATAAATTAAATAGAAAAATCCAATTTAACTATTAAATTTATTTTACCGATTAATTCCAAATTAATCGCGTTCTATCTTCTTCACGAATTAATCCCAGATTAATTCTTGACGCAATTAGTCCCAGCTTAATTTTCTCTCTGTTAATTAATCCCAAATTAATTCTTGCCGTAATTAATCCCAGAATAATTTTCTCTCTCATAATTAATCCCAGGTAATTCTTTGTTCGAGTCAAATCTCATCGGTGAATCTTTGGGAAGCGACCCAAGAGATCCCTGGATATGTTGGCAGTAAATACGGTCATCGAACTATCCGAATATGTGCGTACCCAGTACCACGTTCTTACCAATTTACAAGACATGGTTGGCTTCTATCAAAGCACCGTGCCTACCCAATTCTCCAGAAATATTCAACGAAGAATATGTAATTTTTATCAAGCGTAGTATACAGTGTATTACGTATTACGATCTAGTATCGGATGTCACATGCTAGGCCTGGGGCCGGAATTGTGTATGCCCCATACGAAGCATATGTCGGATCACTAGCAACTAGTCTCTGTAATCGGATAATCATGACCTTGTCATATTATCCCGATAGCTGCAGCATTTAAGAGTACTAGTTCTGTATCCATGTGTGATCATCATCTCCATATGACTAAAGTGATACTTCCATTTTGACATCACACCCAATACACTATGATTCTCAGTATACCCAGAAGAGGCGTACACAGAACCTATTAAAGCCCCGGATGACCAAAACCAAAGTATACTGATTGTCGCAAGTATTAGCGATGTAAGTCTCAGGTTAAGACCAAATACACCTACCCTAATTTGGATTCCCATAGACACATAGTCATACTACCAATGGTATTCCGAGGGGTCTACCCAGAGGGAAGTTATTCCAGTACCATCGGTTAACAGAACCTCATATCACACTTGCATAAGTATCCAATAGTTAAATATATGAGAACTATGCCGTTAAGCTTCCATAATGCGCACAAGTGAAATACTAGCCTATTCCGTATTATCGATGTCCAATCTCAATAATACTACGACTATGGATATTTAATGATCAAATCTTTCGTGGATTAATAATGTCTCATATCTTATTAATCCGGAACTGATCATATGGACTTTTATGATTTATATATCCAAGTAATCCAATTACAAATGATAAAAGAGCAATTTCATTTGTCACATAGTTAATTTGTACAAAGAACACCATGTCTTTTACAAATAGTGATGTTATTGGTCATAATTGTCCAACACCCATACCGGCCTAGACAGGCATACCGGTTACATACCGGTCATCATACAGGTCAAAGCTGAATTTTTCATACATTCTGGAACCGGGCCAAACCATACCGATATTAATACCGGAGTACATACCGATCATCATATCGGTTACCATACCGGTCTAATGGCTAGTTCTTCAAACGGTAACAAATCCATTGGAGACCGACATACCGGTGTCAGAGACCGGCATACCGGTCTCAGAAAGAGTTTTTGGGGCTTGTCTTGCATTTTACTATAAACTGAAGCTCCAATTTATTTTTTCCATATATGAGACATTACACACAACCTTCATACATCTCATAGAGCAAAAAACAAGAGTGTTTATTAAACCTTCATAATCATATACACTCATACATCAAGCTCGCACACACTACACCTTCTTATACACTTGTAGTGAGCTTTGATCACTTGGGTAACCAACTCACACAATCTTCTTTATCATTGTGAGTGCCCAAGTGTGTTTTATAACTTCTTTATACAAACACTTACGGTTTGTGAAATCCCATTGTTTGGGTAATTGTAAAGGTTTTCGAGAGAGCCTTTGTAGAAAACTCAAAGTGTAAAGGTTCGGAGTGCACCTTACGTAAAACTCTTGGTTACGAGTGAGCCACGGAAACTCGTTATTAGTGAAAAGCTTCAAGCGCGGCTTGGGGGAGTGGACGTAGGCATTATTGGCCGAACCACTATAAATCACGGTGTTATTTTCTTTATCCTTTAACTCTTTACATATTACAAGTTCTATTTATTACATGTTTATATATTAGAAACTTGCATATAGGTTGTTTAAATACAATAGAGAAAATTGACCTTAAGCTTAATTGGTAAAGGAGCTTAAAATCGGCAAAGATTTTTAATTCCGCATATTGTAGCTGTAACCCAATTCACCCCCCCCCCCCTCTTCGGTATAGAGTTTGGTTTATCGCTATTACTTGTAGGGAATTTCAGTTGGTATCAGAGCGAGGTATTCTCATCAAAGACTTAATTGTCCGAGAATAGATCATGGCATCTACAAGCAACTCATCAAATCTTGCCGAAGGATTTTCAACAACTAGACCTCCATTTTACACCGGAATCGATTACAACATTGGAAAATGAGGATGTTGAACTACCTTCTAGCCGTTGATTCACCATATTATTTGGTAATTACACGAGTTGCAAAAGGGCCAACGAAGAAGGATAACAGTGGCGTTGAGTGACTAATTCATTGTTTGGGCAGCCGTCATCCGGTAAGGTTATTTTTCACCGTTTTCGCATATTTTCAATCTGAAACTATTTCCAACAATTATTCTAATGCCCAATACACATCCAATATATTTAAATAACATATTTTTCATCACCAAATTCCTAGAATTTCCAGGTCTGATCAGGGAGCAAAAATTATCATTTTCCATGCTATAAATCCATTTTCTCAGCATTAATCATATTAATATTTACACCAAACAACGCCACCACCAATGAAGACAATAATTCTAGGAGTTACAAGAGTGGTCATAACACTCTAGAGTGGCAATAAGTCATCAAATGATAAAATTGTACTAATATTACACTAATATTATCCAATCTAACTTCACATAAATCTAGCCTCTCAATTCATCATCCAAATCAAAAAGCCCAAAAATCTAAGAAAGAAAGTAAATCCTAGAAAAATTCTAGATACCCAAGAACAAGAAATAAACTTTTGAAGCTTAAGAATATTAAAGATTACCTCAAAATCTTCAAATTTCCTTAAGCTTTCTTTCTTATTTATTCACTCTCTCAAAAGTTTCTCTCAAAATAATTTTGGAAGCTCTCTAAAAATGGTGGAAACTTGGCCAAGACAACTTAATGAAAGAGAAAATAATTTTCTCTTTAATATATTGCTATGGGCAAATTTGGGGAAGGGGTATTTTGCTCTTTTACAAATTTTATCGTTTAATCAAATTAAAGAATCCAAATCAATTTGATAAACATTTACTTTAATAAGGCCAAGTGTAACAAATTAGACTTAGCCATTTTTCAAGTAAATGATGACATTAGAGATTTTATTTTTTAATTATTTAATTATTTAATAATTAAGTAACTAAATAATTAATTAATAACAATATCAATATATATGTATTTTTATTTACATTAAATAACAAAATACACATATTAATGACATGTGTCAAAATCTCATTTGACGATTAATTAATATGTATGAAATCAAATTTTGTATCAAATACAAATACACATTAATTATTGATTGATCGAAATGCCCATATGCATGTATTTTTTTATTTAACCGTTTAAACGATTCGAATTAACTCATTTTATCCAATAAAGTATTATGAATCATCTGTATTATTCATAACGTGTTACCCAAGTGCTCAATGAGTACACTTCATATTGTGGGACTCTCTAAGTTTAGTTTTATCCATCACGGAATCAAATTTCGAGTCCATAATTTACCCACTCGTAAATTATGACGACCACAGATAATCTCGCTAAACTATACAAGTCGAGGTCATTGCATACGTATAATCCCTCTGTCACGGGCTATCAATATTATATCGGGAATATATATAGAAATGTCAAATCCCTAAGGTATACTCTAGTCGACTTTCAAATTTACGATCTCTAAATAACACTCAAAACTCGCTTCCAAAGTATACCACGGGCATGGATTTACTAGATCGCAAATACGTACATGATACATATGCCCTATACACATGACTGACAGATTCTATCTAATACTCACATGATATCATGAGCATTAGTCCACACCCAACTAGAAGGCGGAGGTCTGATCTAAATAGATCGGTGACGTGACTGCCATCAAAGTGTGGAGGATGTCTCGTATATCCACAGTGGTATCTCAAGTCGAATGACCACTATGCTACTCGACTCAAGAAGATTCCTATTGATGTTGGTGAGTCGTTCAATGTTTATCAAATAAAAACCTACACATCTATACGAGTCTAACGAGACTCATGGTTCATTGGGATAAACAATCGGACCAAGTCACGATAAATGACATGTACTGGTCTCAGTGGATTTTACTAATCGACCCGTGTCTGTAAATCTTGACCATGAACTTTATTTGAGAATATACAACTTATAGTGACACTTCTCAATGTCAATTACAAACTACTTTGTAACTGCGCACTACGTTGTAAATCCTAGAGTCTTTGTCTAATATATACATATCACTAAATCAGATTTAGTTTCAATCTAATCTTAATTAGATCGAATACGTATATAAAAAAAGAGGTGTAACCATATATAAGTAATATTATGAACACATGAATTGTTCATATTCATGAATCGGACATAAATATAATTGTTAGGATTGGCGCTCTGAGCACCAACCCTAACAATAACATAGTAATAACAAAAGCGAATTCTACAAGACCGACATATATAATTATTTCCCAACGGTACATGGAGTTGTATTCTAAGTACAAACCATATTATCTTCCATTCAGAATCAGCTATTAAATTTATGTTCAAGTTTTCATCTGATATACCATTGGAAAACATATGACCGGATGTAGATGTATGTCCGGTCGGATTCTCCTTATGACAGTTGTATGTCCGGCCAGAGATACGACATCAGTATAGTGAACTAAAAACACGAAAGTAAAGTTTGTGGGCCCTTCAGATCGTACTTAAATGTAATTTACCTCCGAGAACACCTCTGAAGGATTAGGTATATTGTTAGATCTCATGCTAGAATGGGAAATTTGGGTTACTATGTTTTGGTTTTTTCGAATGATCTCCCCCTTAGAGAGAGAGAGGTCTTCCTTTTATTGTGTTTAGGGTTTAGTTAATAATGAAAAGATCTCATCTGTTAAGGAAAATGGTTAAAAAGGAAAGTAAGGTTTTATGGAAGTTGGTTAAGATGGAAAAAGATCGAATCCTTCTGTAAAATTGGAAACCCAACACATATCCGACAAGACTTAGGTATATTCGACCACATATTATGGTCTTATGTTCGGCCAGATATAGATGATGTTCGGCCAGAACTCCGGCTATTCTTTTTGGATCTTCTTGGGTTTCTTACCTTTCCAACATAAACTTTTTATGAGTGTTCTAAGAAAAGACTCATCATCGAGTTATGCGTAAAAATGTTGTGTCTACACCTGCCAACCAAATGGCTCGGCTCGCCCTCCTCACAATTTTTTTCTTGGTGTAAATTAAAAGTCCATCCAAAATACATCCAACTAGCTGAATAGATTCAACACTTACAAATACATCACCAATATCTCAAATTGGGTATCATATTACAATAACAATGATTTAAATAATAGCCTAATTAATTAAGCAGCTAATTGCAAGACTGTGAGCCAAAACCCTACTCTCACTATGAATTTCAATCTCATTCATCACTTTAAAAGCCTTAGCTAGCAATATTGTTATTAGATTCCATGATGATGAGCGATAAATATGTCTATATTTACCGCCCTTTTATCATGTATTTTGAGTGTTATCTGGAATTATATGAATATTTTGATGCACTTTAGGTATGTTTTATAGGTCAAAATCATATTATGACTCAAGCGTACTTAACGAGCAATGAATCGACAAATTCGAAGAAAAATCAAGCCATATTCTAAAGTGCAGCATGGGCATCTCAACTCAGACTTAGACGTTGTGACGCTCCGTAGTATAATTTTGAGGCGGAACCTAAAACTTGTTGCCCATCGCGACGCTGGTCTATGAGCGTCGCGACGTCCAATTAAAGCAAGCTAACGTTGCGACGCTGAGTTTTACGCGTTGTGACCAAACCTGATTCTTAGTGCGTGAAGAACTCATATTTCTTAAGAATGAAAGCTCTCAGGGCCTCCTATATAAACTTAAGCTCGTTCAAAATCTAAAAAAAAAAGACTCATAACATACTTTTGAAGCCCCAAAATAATAGAACAATACATAGAGCAAGACAAGAACGAGTTCATCAACCAGTGTTGGAGATTGAAGGCGGAGACTGCAAACGAGAGTTTCTTCTTCCCTGTATTCTTTAGTGTTATATTTATGAGTTTTTATTTTGTGATAATGATTAGCTTGTGTTTATTGAACATTATAAGTATCTAAATCATTAATATATGATTGTAATAGATCTTAAGCATAATATTTAATTAATTTGCATCTTTTTGTTCAATTGGGATTATTATTGAATTATTGAATATTATGAGTAGCTAAATCCAGCATAAGTACCAGGCAAATAAGACTTAATCAAATTACAGTCTAGCCGTTCATCAATCACAATGCTCTTTCGTTCCAAATATCAGATCTGGTCGATTATGTTCAAAAAATGAATGTTGACTGCTCCTCTATCCTTGAGTGTAGCACGGAACAATTCCTTATACCTCCGATATATTTCTATTTCTTGATTGGCCTCGAACAAATCTTTGAGTATTCTCATAATGCTCCAAGCATCAGGTACATCTATGTATTATCTAAGCAAATCGGGAACTATCGATCCTAAAATGTAGGATCTCACCCTTAAGTTATCATCCTTCCATTTTTCAAAAGTTTCTTATTCTTCAAGAATGGAGTCAGGATCGATTTCAACAGGCAATGGATTGATAGTTACATAGGTCAACTTTTCAAACTCTAAGACAAAGTAGATGTTCATTTCCCAATCGAGATAGTTCTCGACTCATTTCAGTTTATTAGAATCCAAAAGTCGCATCAATGGATTTGCGGCAGCCATCTACAAGACAAAATTTTAAACAGTAGTAAAACATATTTCATTTCAAAATAATAACACTAATTGATTATGAAATTTTAAATCTATTAGTACTCTCTCACTATGTAGGACACAGACGTGGACGACGCTGTTCCAGGCTCGCGGCCCGGTCGGGAGTACGGAGTAGCCCATGGGGGAACTAAATCGAAGAAATAACATGGATTCACCACCCGGTGTAAACCGGGAAAATGATTTAAGGCCGCACTCACCCCTCGCAAGGGAAGATCTCAAACCGTTGGGCTCGGAATGGTCCCTTACTTATGCCACTTGTAATGAAATGATTTGTGCAATAATTTAATCGAATCTACGCAACATATTTCCAAGAGTATTCTACTTTTAAGTTCACATGCATGAAAGTAATCATCATAACGGTAAACATACGATATCACACAATAATCTCATGAACATGTTGAATCATCAAACACAAAAAATAAATAACAACCTAAACATAATTGTAAATTGAACGCCTATTGGGAAAGGAGATAACCAAATCATGCATAGAGGAATAACATACTAACGGCTAAATCATGCTTAAGAAACGAGTAACATACTAACGACCTAATCATGCTTGAACACAATCTCACGAACACATCAAATAGATAAATACGGGAATACAAATAGATGATAATAGTAAAAGTGTCAATAGTGGAATGATATGATTAATTACATAATTCAAGAGAAATCACCCAAGAAAAAATCATGCATGAGACGCGATAAAAAGGAATCGGTTCACTGTATATGCGTTCGTGTAGCGTTCGAAATCTTGTTCGAATGGTAAACAGAAGGTTCGCGTTCGTATAGCATTTGAGAACGCGTTCGAACGGGACAAGACCTGATACATGATAAAATAAAACGCATGCGCGTTCGAGTGGCGTTCGTAAATGCGTTCGAACGGACTGAGACATAATGCATACGTTCATGTAGCGTTCGGAAACGCGTTCGAACGAGATTACCAAAATGGCATCTAAAACAACACAAACACATGCATAGATAAACAAATACACAATGTAGGACCTCGTGTGCCCGATTGAACACATTTCACATTCAATCGAGTGTACCTTATCCGGCGCGGCAAAACATCGTGGTAAAGGTAGCCTTTAGGAATTTCCCTCGAATATAGAACCTTTAATCCACCCTAGTTAGCCCATGCGCACTAGAATGCAATGCATGCGTGAATAAAGCAATGATATGCAAAGGGTAAATAACATAATAAAAGGCGCGGCAAAACATCGTGGTAAAGGTAGCCTTCAGGTATTTCCCTCGAATAGAGGACCTTTAATCCACCCTAGTTAGCCCATGCGCACTAGAATGCAATGCATGCGTGAATAAAGCAATGATATGCAAAAGGTAAATGACATAATAAAAGGCGTGGCAAAACATCGTGGTAAAGGTAGCCTTCAGGCATTTCCCTCGAATAGAGGACCTTTAATCCACCCTAGTTAGCCCATGCGCATTATATTACAATGCATGCAAATGAATGAGACGATAATGTGGAACTCCATATGTCCGATTAAACATATCTCACATTCAATCAAACATACTTCGTCCGGCGCGGCAAACCTTCGTGGCAAAGGTAGCCCTTAGGCTTTTTTAATCCCTCAAAATGGAGGACCTTTAATCCAACTTGATTTGCCCATGCGCATTACATCACAATGCATAGAAAGTAAAGACAACAATATAGGACTTTGTATATTCGATTAAACATATCTCACATTCAATCAAACACACTTTGTCCGGCGCGGCAAAGTATTATCGTAAAGGTAGCCTTTTAGACTTTTCTTCCCTCAAATAGAGAACCTTTAGACCAACATACTAAGCCCATGCGCATTATATCATCAATACACAAACAAATAATCGTACGGAAATTAAATGGCGGAATATAAAATGCGGATAATAAACAAACAAGATACAAAAGCAAAGTGAAACATGTGCCGTTTGCTCAAGTGGTACATGGAGTTGTTTCCCAAGTACAGACCGCACTACCGTTCATTCGGATTCGGCTACGGAATTTACGTCTGGGTTTCCATCCTATATACCACAAGAGACGACACATTTTCCCATCCATTCAAAGGCCACAACATACATCCACAAGCGACTCTCATGCGAAGAAAATAAATAAAACAATTAAAAGATGAATGAAAATAAATAAGAAAAGTGCCCTCAGGTCTAACCTTTTAAATCGTCTCTCGGAAGTGCGGTATGCGGTTGTCAGAAGGGTTGATACTCCTCAATTCCTCCGGTTCTCTGGTTCAACATTTCCTTTCGCTGTTTCGCTATTTGGGCTGCTATTTTTACTCCGTTTCACTGCTGTTTTCGCTGTATTTTCTGGTCACTGTTTTGAGGTAAATATGGGACTGTTTTGGAGATGTTTTGTGCGGTTTTTGGGACTATTTTTGTTGTGTTTCAGGGGTGCAGTTTTGGGCAGTTTGGACAATTTTTAGGGTGCATTTCAGGACTGTCTTAGGTAGTTTTAGGGCAGTTTTACTGTGCAGTTTTGGAAGGGTTTGTGGCCACAGTTTTTGGTGGTAAAAGGGCTGTTTCTTGTGTGGTTATGGGGCTGTTGTAGTCGGCAGTGGGCAATAGTCTTTGGCGTTGAAGGCTTGCTACGTGGACGTGTGGAGGTGAGGGCAGTCTGAGTTGAAGGGTGTGTGAACAAAGGCAAGGGGCGTGATTAATGTGCTGTTTGAATGAGGGTGTATTGGCGATGTGGGAGCTGGTTGATGCGTTGAGGGCAGTGGCTTTGTGGAGGGGCTGGTTGATGCGTGGAAGGCAGTGTCACGGTCTGTAGAGTGAGTGCATGTCTAGGTTTGTGCGTGAAGCTGTGGAGGGCAATTTAGGGGGGCATGTTTGTTGCTTTGGTCGTGGGGGGAGCCGTGAGGTTGAAGGCTGTTGAGTGATGGCAGTGTTTTTTGGCGTTGAAGGCTGTTGAGTGATGAAGGGTTATGTGTGTGGAGGGTAGTTTGTGAGCTGAAGGCTTTACGTGAATGGGTTAGTGAATGAAGAGATGGAATTTTGTTTAGGGTTTTTGTTTGACTGAGTGCCTTGAACATTAGCTAGAGGAGTTAGGGTTTTATGTTATGTTTTATAGTTACAAGCTAGGGTTATGCATGGGTTTTGAAAAGGAAACAAATCAATTAATTTTAAAAAGGGAAAGGATAATTGTATTTTGGTGGGGGAATATATTTAAATTGGTAGGTGATTTATTTAATTTAGGAAGAGATTTGCTTAAATTAGGAATTGGATTTTAATTGGATTTAATTTAATTTAATTTAATTGGTTTTAATTTAATTAATTTAATTTGTGTTTTAAATATGCTTTAATTATTTCTTGGATTGGGCTTGGGGTGAGATGGGCTAAGAATGTGTTTTAAAACAGAGGTACAACAAGCGAACCCGAAGCTAAACAAGCGAATAAAATCCAACAAAATACTGATTTCTGACTTTTCCCTTCAGACGTCCGTTTCTCGCGACTTCGCGACTTAAAAGGTAGTGCCTCTAAATGAGACTCATCATAGGGACTTACATGCAAAAATACAGTGCCTACACACTACTTTACGTAATTCTGTAATCTCCCTTAATGGAAAAATAAAAATTTGTCTATCAAAATTTCATAGCAGGAAGTGGATCCCGTGAAATTTACTTCAGCCTCACACTATCGGCGATCTTGGCCCTTATAAACTCATTAGGTAGACCTCCAAGGTCAATCATATTCATGTGACTCCTAGTTTAGTCCTGAACTGTTTCTTATCCTCACATTATCAACGGGCTTAGATTAAGACGTATTCCAGGTGTATACTTTTCAATGTGTACTAATGAGATTCGTATGTATACCCTCACAATAATGACGGTATTGGATGACCGCGTTAACTCATCACGCTATATCTAATGTTTTACCGGAATGACCTAAGTTCCGAACACTTATACCCTCACAATAATGACGGTCTTGGATATAAGTAGTAAGAACTCATTCATCTCTGTATTGACAATACGGACCTTCCAATAATGCTACTATTACTTAAAATAAAGTAATCACCTAATCATGTGAGATTTATGACAATTAAGTCATTAACATAATTAGGTCAAAATTTTAATTTAAAACATGCAATACATATCCAATATGACTTACTCATAATTAAATTAAAATACAGAGGCATAGATTCAAAAACATGTCAAACATGCAACATGTGTTGTGTGGTTAAGCCTTGCATCTGATACCATTCTGTTAGGGTGGTTGTGGAACCCCTAGGGTTGGATCAGTGCCCCACGCAGTGAAAGTAGGTCTAACCAAATGATAACAGGGATATGGGTATTTTAAAATATTTTAATGAAAACTATATTCTGATATGGATCCGTAAGAAAAACGAGGACCAAATCAGAATCTGAAAACTCTGGAATGGAGAAAATGAAGTTTTAGTGTTCATCAGCTCTCGGTGTCACGACACGGAGGCTTGGGAGTCACGACGCACAAGGGTGAGAGTTGTGAAACCTGGTTGTCTGATGCTCAGTGTCGCGACGGTGGATGGTCAGTGTCGTGACGCTGCCGTGGGCAGTTAGCATTTTTCAACTTCAAACCAATACTAAACACTTCCAATTTTCTCATGTCATTTCAATACACCTTAAAACCAATTTTAACATCAAAACCAATCACAACACATGTTATACAACTAACATACATGTATTCTGAATTCATATATGTATTTGTTTGAATCAAAACACAAACCAATTTAGAATCTCACTATGAAATATCTCATGAATAATTCTTGTTCACCGAAAGGTGGTCAAGTGATTCTAGAATGGTAGTCATAGCTCTAAGCTTTAATCTAGAGTTCCAAACTTGTATTAATTGTTCTATGTCCAACATGAACATCTTTGACCTAATTACAAGCATATTGTGTTTATACTTCCAAAGCATCATAACACAATTCATTAGCCTTATTTCAACTTTAAGCTATATAATCATGCATCCAATACATAATTCATCACTATATGTCTCACTAATGAAAACTCACTACTGAAGAACATAGCTTAAGAGAAATTCAAACTTACCTAACAAGCTTGATACAAATATCCAATCTCATTCTCTTTGTTGAAATGGTTGGAGAACTTTCAAGGTTTGCAAGCTTGACTCCAAGATCCAATCTTGATTCCAATACTAGCAAGCTTCACTCCAAGATCCAATCTTGATTTCTCATAGATGAAATATTGTAGAGATATTCAAAAGCTTCTCTAAACACTTCTATAACTTAGGTTAATTTCCCCAAGAATTACTTGTATTTAGCTTTCACAAGCTTGAAGAAAACATTTGCTCAAGCTTGCTATTTATAGCAAAACTTAGGAAATTTTTAATTAATAAAAATTTTAATCAACTTTTATGTGGGCTTAATCTAATTTGTCCAAATATGTATAATTAGGTGTGACTAATCACTTTTGTCTACCACTTTGATTTAATCCAATTAAATTAAGACAAAGTTTAATTAATGGATTAGTTACATGTCTACCACTTGATTTAATCCAATTAAATCAAGCCAAATACACATATAATTACATATTTGTAATTACCAAAATATCTTCAAATTGTAGAGATATTTATGAAATTACGACAAAGCTCTTGTGTAATTATTGAATTAATCCAATTAGGTCAAAGTAAATAATAAATGTTATCCAATAATACTTAATTATCTTAGTTGATAATTATAATATCGAATATTATTTATTATCAAAAATTATCGGCTACCCAAGTGCTCAACGAGTACACTTCATATTGGAACTCTCTAAGTTCAAACACGTTCGTCGTATAAGCCTAACTAATATGTACGCAATTCAACCACCTCTGAATTTGTGAAGAACACGAACGATCTTTCTGAACTATACAAGTCAAGGTCATCACATATGTTTATCAATCCCTTCGTCGTAGGCTATTCGAGTTGTGCTTAGGAAACATAGAATACAATGTCAAGTTTCCAATGCACACATCTCATGTCGACATGTCCACGATTCTTTACAACTGATGCGATCCACCCTAGGTGGTCAGCTTTGGCCAAAGTCTTTAAGAATCGTGACTTACTCACATGGATACCTAAACCCCTTCTGATACACATATGGGCCGATGGATCCTATCTTGATTCGCACTTGATTAACGAGTGCATCAGTCCACACCCAACGAACATATAGAGGCCAAACCATGAAAGGTTTTTGCCATACATGGCACCAAAGTGTGGAGGATCTCACACAAAATCAATGTTATCTTATAGTCAAAGGATCACATATACTACTCGACTCGAGAAGATTCTTATTGACGGTGGTGTGTATTCCAACTATTAGGAATCACTTGTGAGTCATTCAGTATTCGGTCTAACCAATACCCACACGTCTATACGAGCTTCCAAAGATCACAGTACATCGGGTTAAACCATTGGAACTCAAATTACAATATACGACATGTGCTAGTCTTCTAGGTTATAGGAATTCGACCGTATTTCAAAACCAACGACTATAAATATTTACTTTAAGAATAGTTTATAATAGAAATACTTATCCCAATGTCGGAACACCTAGTGTCCAGCATTACTACAAGACTATTCTAAGGTCGATGTCATTCTTAGCATATTTATACATCAATCTAATATGCATAATGACAATACCATTAATAAGGTATGAAATGAAAATGTAGTTATTTTATTATTTCTTAATAAAATATACAATACATTATTTGGATTGGTGCTCCAAGCACCAACTACAACATAATCAATTTATTCTCTTATTATCTCAATCTCTTCATTATAATGGCAAGCTCATCATACAACACTAACATTCTTGAGGCTGAGGATACCACTCAATATACCACCGATGAAATGACTTCACGTATTCAAGTGAGAAATTGAGGTTCTGAAATATTGATAAAATATTTCACTCTGGTCGGAATGATGTCACTGGTGAGAAGAATGATGTCTGCAATTATTGTCGAAAAATTTACAAACACACTGGTGGGTATGGAACTATGACGGTCATATGAGGAGAGCTTATAAAGCTGCGTTTGGGATTGATACAACACAAATACAAATGATAAAGTTTTCTACTCCCGGTCCAGGTTCTTCTTCTTCTACTAAATTATCTAAATATAATGAATCTCAATGGAAAGATAATCTAACTAAATTTATTGTCATGAAACATTTAGCTTTTACTTTTGGTGAAAAAGCGTCTTTTAATGATTTAATACATGAAATTTTGAATCCTGCTGCATGTAAACTAATTAGGATGACATTTAAAAGAAAAGTGATGGAATTGTATGTAAAATGTCAAAACTGTAACCGAACCATAGACCGAACTATAGATCTACAGTTCGGTTGCGGTTCGACCAATGCCAAACTATCAACCGCACGATTTGATTATGATTTTGAACCGTAATCGAAACGTGTGCATGCCTACACCAACGTGTCCAAATTAGATCAATGCCCCATTCTCTTTCCATTGTTCCCACATGGCAAAATTACCTTCTCTTCTTCCCATATGTGAAAATCTAGCTCAACCTACTAACACCAACAACATGGCTGCAACATCAAGTTCCAAAAAGAAACGCCATTACAATTTAAATATAATATTAATTTTTTGAAATCAAACAATGATTTTTTTTAAATCAAAATCTATATATTTTTTAAGACCGAAAAACTTGAAATTAATTTTGACATTTAAGATCAAAACAAGTTTTTATCATTTGATGAAAACATGTAATTTTATAGATTATGCTCTTGTAAAAATCATTTAAGCTCTTAAGTGCTTATTACGCATAATCTTACTTTAAACAAGCATTACAATAATATATATATATATATATATATTATATATATATATATATATATATATTCTAAGCTAATCTTCTATATCTTGTAGCTTGTTCTCCACTTGATTTCATTTTCCTTTTCCTTTGATCTATTTTTTTTATGCTTGATATTCATGATTTTTCATATCGTGCAATGTTACAAAAAATTACTCTTAATACATGATTTATTATCATTAAAATCAATATATGGCATGAGACCTAAAAAGTCAACAAAAGTTTGGGAAATCAAATTTGATAACGTAAAGTTAAAATAACCCAAAATTCTATATTTTCCCAAGTTTTGAGGCTTCGGGGTGCTCTAATACATGTCAAATTGTGACCGTTGGATGTAAATCCAACGGTCACAAATTTTCAAAAAAAAAATTGGAGAAAGAAATTTTTCTATCTAAATCTAGGCCGTTAGATCAAAATGCAATGGCTTTGTACCAGAACCTTCTAGGCCGTTAGATCAAAATGCAATGGCTTTGTACCAGAACCTCACGGACCCAAATTTTGACCGTTATTTTTTGCCACTTTTTCCTTTGGTAATTAATGGAAAAGAATGTTTATATATATGCATTTCTATATTCTTTGATATCATCAAAAATATTTTTGTTATTATATTTATATTGAGCCCTTATTTATCAGTTTCAGTCTAAGTTTTTGAGTCAAGCGTTTCACTATTCTTGATTCACTATCAAACTCCTATCTTTTGATAAACTATCCCAAATTATAATCCACGTTTAACTGAAAAAAAATTATTAGAAATAGTATTATCGGATCCTTACTTGTCGACTCAAACCTCAAGCGAAATTGAAGCGTGGAAGCATGTCGGCCACGAAATCCCAAAGCCAAAAATGGAAATTTGCCTCCAAATTCAATGTCGAAAAAGGTGGCTTAATATGGTATTGTAGGCTACTTTTTGTTCATTATCATCCAAAAAAAAAAAAAGGTATATAAATAAGTTTGCTAGTGGGATTTTAGCCGAAATTTGGAATGAGAAATTAAAAAGACATTTAAAATAATGCATGCATGGGCATTATTGGCATTGGCGTTTATGGCCGACATTTCCAATTTCGCTTTCATTCCCTCTTGCTATATATTATTCTTAATGCGGACACATTTTTATATCATGAAATCATCAAACCATGATATTAAAAATTACTCACCCATATGCTGCAGGATGATGTTATAATTACTATTTTTATTTGTCAACAACCGTACGTAGACTAAAACTTATTGCATTCCCATTGTATATAAATAAGCTTTTAAATTGTAAATCCAGTTTATATTACTGTATCTCCTTTCGGTCTTAAGTTAAATCAATTTCTTAATCTCTCTTTTCTTCTCAATCTCCCATCTGCTCCCCTTTGTAATACATGCAAAGAGGTCACAAACTTAGCATTTAGTAGTCCACCAAAGCTTACCAATAATTCTGTTTTTTTTTTTTTGTGGGGGGTTTGTTAGTTAATTAGTTAAGCTAATTATAATCTATCCTTTTACTATTGTGTTAATTATCAATGATCATTAGTCTGTTTAAAATTAACATAAATTCTTCAGTGCAGGTCTATATGAAAGTTATACATTCTTAGTACATAATTACAAAATATACGCATGCTAAAGGAAAGAAGTTCATTTGTACTATATTGACTAAATATGGGATTAGTGGTTGGTTTATAATATCTGGTCACTCTATTTTTAGGGGCGTTCACTGTTTCAGTTCAAACTGCAACTCAATCCGAATCGAATTTTAAATTTCGGGTCGGTGTGCTGTTTTGATCCAAATCGAGACCCGAATCATCCAAACCGTAAATTTTAACCTGAAACGTCTAAACCGCTGACCCGCGTTCAAATTAGACATTAGTATATATTTTTCTTCTTCTTTAGCCATGAAATTTAAGACATTCAATGATCATATGATAATGTGCACTGTATAAATGAAAATTAGGTATTTTTCTCTTCAATTATTATGTGAAAACATACAAAATTTTCTTTAAAAAATTTCTAATCCAAACCACCAACTCGAACCGCCCAAACTGCAAAACAACCAACCCGAACCGCCGCGGTTTTTCTTATCAAATTTGCGATTTCGGTTTCTAATTTCCCAAACTGCCAACCCACGTGGTTTGAGGTGTAAAGTGAAAAAACTGACCTGAACCGCACCGCGAACAACCATACATATTCTTATACTCTGATATTTAAGGGTGAGTTTTACCTAATGAGTTCATAACAAATAGTATCAGAGCCAACATCATGCCTCTCAATTGCAATTGTGAGTTATGGAAGATGACATTGGTATTGCATTATTCGGTTGAGACTAATTGGACTAGTTCAAAATCTAGCCTACGTGAGCATCAGGACTTCAGAGCGTAGTGACATGTTGTGATCTATTTATCCCATATTACCTAAATATGGGATTGACTACTGGTTTATTAACCATTGGGCAGTGTAGGCAATTGCATTTTTTCATGACCCGATGATGAGTCTCTTGTAATGACACTGTATGAAAGTTAATGAAGGTTGTAAGGTCTAATACTATATAGAAATCATATACATTCGGACGGATATAAATCCATAAGTCTGGCCTAACATAATCATCACCTCCGGTCGGATACACCTACGTATCAGGTCGGACATACGTCGCATTTTTCAGTTTTGTAAAATAACTCAATTTCTTTCCTTCTTAGCCAACTTCCATAAACCCAGGTCATTTCCATCTTAAAACACTTTTCAATTATCTTCCTTTCCATATTAACACATTCTTGTTGGGGAAATTATGTGTCATTAACCGAAATTAACATGCATCAATAACAACAATGAAATCAAATCATCAAGTCATGCCAATATTACACCATAAACCCTAAACTTTGGAGAACAAGAAAAACCTTTAAAAAATGACGAAATCAATGGTCTAAGTCGAGTTTCCTCTGTCCTTAGGAACTTATTAGCCCCGCCTCGGTGCTCTACGGGTTTTGTGGCTAACGTCCTCCCAAGATAACTTGGATTCATCTTCTTCAATGGGCATTCCTTAAGAAGATCTTAAACTAGGATAATGGTGGAACTATCTCTGACTCTAAAATAATATGAGACCTCTCTACTGGATGGATTCAGATTTCTTAGAATGAATATGAAGGCTTCTTTATAAAGGCATGGAAGTGTGCCTTAAGGGCACCCTTTGGTTTAGGGTGCAACCCTCTGAAGGGTTATACCCCTCCCATGGACCACTTGGAGCCTAGAAGTATGTTCTTCTAAATTTGAGGACATTTCCCTAGATGTATGTACCCTTCCCATAGGGTACCATCCAAGGGACATGTCCATCATTCATCCAAACTTAATATTTGAAGAATTTACAACAATCTCCCACAATTCTCCAAATATTCATGCAGTGAACTAAAGCTGCATCGAAATAGGTAGCTTTCGCCTTGAACCTTTCCTAGTGAATGACAATTGGATTTACTTGGAAAATCAGTGACTCATAGTCTTGAAGTATTATTTCGTTGGTGTAAACCAAGACAATTGCCAACACACAGCTTTACTTCGATCATTTCTCGTTCTACAGTTGTGTTCATTTCGGCCATGAACAACAGTCTTGGATTCATCAAGCACTTTAGGGAAGTCATCCTGTAAAATCCCATGGAAGCGGCCTCACTTCTTACTTGAAATAGGTGATCTACTATGAAGAGGTAATCTGTATTTACCCTCATTAAGACTCATCTTCTAATATAGTGATCATTAAAAGTCTGAGCTTATCCTAACCTTGACAGACAACACTCTGCGCATTATCGGAATGAGAAAGAGTACAAAACTCTACAGTGCATATTTTGAATTGCACAAAGTTTTAGTTGTCTCATTTGAACCTAGATCTTGGGATCTCCAGTCAGCTAGGTTGGGTTTCCACAGTGCAATTATTAATTTATAGGCTTCAAGCTCATTCCCATCGATGACTTCTCAACTTGCTCTCTAGGTAAACCTTTAGTAAGTGGATCCGCTAGGTTTTCTTTCGACTTGACATAATCAATCAATATTATACCACTTGAGAGCAGTTGACGTATGGTATTATGTCTCCAACGTATGTGTCGAGACTTACCATTATACATTGTATTTTGGGCTCTCCCAATAGCCGATTGACTATCACAATGTATGTTTATCGCTGGAACCGATTTGGGCCAACTTAATATATCCTCCAGGAAATTTTGAAGCCATTCTGCTTCTTCCGCTGTTTTGTCTAATGCTATGAACTCTGATTTCATAGTAGACCTGGTAATACATGTTTGCCTCGAGGATTTCCATGACACGGTTGCACTACCAAGTGTGAAAACAAATCCACTCGTAGATTTGGAATTCACTGTATCAGATATCCAGTTAGCATCACTGTATCACTCCATAACAGCAGGATATCTCGTATAATGCAGACCATATTTTGAAGTTTCTCTCAGATACCTCAAAACCCTTACTATGGCTTTTCAGTGGTTATGTCCTGTATTACTTGTATATCTGCTAAGCATGTTTACAGCTTGAGTGATATCAGGTCGTGTGTAATTCATGAGATACATCAGACTTCCGATGATTCTCGAATACTCTAATTGCGATACGCGTGAGCCAGTATTCTTTGATAGATGAATAGTTAGGTCTACAAGAGTTCTAGCCATATTTAGCTCTCTTTTGTTATATTTCACAAGTATCTTCTCAACATAATGCGTCTGAGATAATATATATCCTTCTGATATTCTAGAAATTTTAATTCCTAGGATCACATCAGCTACTCCCAAATCTTTCATATCAAATGTGATGGTTAACACTAATCATCTCATGATTACTACCAATTATCAGCATATCGTCTACGTAAAGACACACAGTGACATATCTTTTTTGAGTTGATTTGGTGTACACACACTTATCACACTCATTGGTTTTAAACCCACTTGATAACATCTCTTGGTCAAATTTCTCATGCCATTGTTTAGGTGCTTGTTTTAATCCGTACAAGGATTTTATAAGTTTACACACCTTCTGTTCTTGTCCAGAAACATTAAACCCTTCTGGTTGTTTCATGTAAATCTCTTCATCCAATTCACCATTCAAGAATGTCGTCTTTACATCTATTTGATGTATTTCAAGACCAAATATAGTTGTTATGGCTATAAGCATTCTTATTGATGTGATACGAGTCACTGATGAATAGGTATAAAAATAATCAAGGCCTTCTTTTTGTCTATAATCTTTTATGACAAGTCTTGCCTTGTATTTATCTATTAATCCATCTGGTTTCATCTTCCGTTTGAATATCCATTTGTATCCCAATGGCTTACAACCTGGAGGAAAATCAACCAACTCCCAAGTATGGTTCTGTAGGATTGAATCAATCTCACTGTTGATAGCCGCTTTCCACAAAGGTGCCTATGTCGAAGACATTGTTTCCTTATAGCTTTGAGGTTCATTTTCTAACAAGTATATCAAAAAATCGGGTCTAAATGACTTAGACGTTCTAGCTCTTTTGCTACATCTAGGTTCATTTGCCTCAATATTTCCATGTTGATCTGACTCTTGGTCAATCTGATCATTGTCCTTGACAGTATCAATAGTTCTTTTGAGAGACTCTCTTCTTTGTCTTTCCTTACAAGGAAATGTCTCTTCAAAAAATGTCGCATTCCTTGACTCAATTATCATATTCGGATTGATGTCAGAAATCTCAGACTTGTGTACCAAGAATCTATACGCACTACTGTTGCGAGCATATCCGATGAATATACAATCAACAGTTTTGGGTCATATTCTAACCTTCTTAGATTTAGGAACCATTACTTTGGCAAGACACCCCCACACTTTCAGATATTTATAGGAAGGTATATAACATTTCCACAACTCATATGGTGTCTTGTCCAATCTTCTGTGAGGTAGCTTGTTCAGACGTAGTTTGCGGAAAGTAATGCTTCCCCCCCCACAAGTTCTGGGGTAAACCGGAACTTGTCAACATGGCGTTCATCATTTTCTTCAACGTTCAATTTTTGCACTCAGCAATCCCGTTTTGTTGAGGCGAATAAGGAGCAGTAGTCTCGTGAATAATTCCATGATTTGAACAATATTCACCAAATGGTGACACATATTCACCACCTCTATCACTCCTGATTCTTTTGATTTTCTTGCCAAATTGATTTTCAACTTCGTTCTTATAGTGTATAAAGCTCTCAATAGCTTCATCTTTGCTCCTCAACAAATACACATAACAGAATCTTGTGCTATCATCGATAAAAGTGACAAAGTACTTTTTACCGCCTCTTGTTTGCACAATATTCATATCACACACATCAGTGTGTACAAGTTCCAAGGGTTCAGAACTTCGTTCTATGGAATGAAATGATGCTCTATGCATTTTTGCTTCAACACATGCCTAATACTTATGTTGGTTATCAATTGTAAATTTAGGTATAAGGTCCATGTTAATTAATTTACGCATTGTATCATAATTAACATGTCATAACATCTCATGCCATATATTTTGTGACTCAATAATATAAGCGGAAGTTGTAGCTTTATTAATAGCACTGTGTCGATTGACAGTAATTACATTGAATTTGAAAAGGCCCTCAGTGAGGTATCATTTTCCTACATAAACATCATTCTTGGTCAATACAAACTTGTCAGAAACAAATGCAAGCTTAAAACCATTCTTGCTAAGAAGAGAGCCCGAGACCAAGTTCTTCCGAATATCTGGAACATGCAAAATATTCTTCAATGTAAGCTCATTTCTGGATGTCATCTTCAGAACCAATGTGCCTTGTCCAACCACTCTAGAGGTAGACGAGTTTCCCATAGTCAGATGATCGCCACCATCGACCTTCTGATACGAGGAAAACATCTTACTATCAGCACAGATATGACGAGTAGCCCCAGTGTCTACCCACAATTCTCTCAGATTCCCAACCAAATTGGCTTCAGTTACCACTGCTGAGAGGTTCATCTCTAAGATCTCATCAGTCAGCTGCTCATCTTCAGTGACATGGGCCTCATTTTTCTTTTTCTTGCCCTTGTCCTGAGACTTCTTGTTTCTGCAGTCCTTTGTCATATGACCACTTTTTCCCATAGTTGTAGCACTTCTCCTTGAACTTCTTGTTTGCTTGGGAAGAATCAGCTCCAATGTTCTTTCACTTTTTGCTACCATTTTCCATCCTCGACGGTGTTGGCCTTAGACTCCATAGTCTTGTAACTGGCCTTCTCATAATTATTGTTGTCCTCTTCGATCCTCAATCGAACTTCAAGGTCTTCAAGGCTCATCTGCTTCTTTTGTGTTTCAGATAGCTCCTGAAGTTCTTCCATGATGGAGGCAACTTTTCAATGATGGTGGCAACTTGAAACGTCTCACAGAGTTTCATCCATTCATCCAATATTTCATGAATGATCAATTGCAGTTCACCCAACTGAGACATTATCATTCTTGAATCTACCATTTTGTAGTCCAGGAACCTACCCACGACAAACTTCTTTTGCTCGACATCCTCGGTTTTGTATTTCTTCTCGAGAGATTCCTAGAGAATCTTCGCAGAAACCATGCATTGGTACACATTATACAGGGTATTGTCAAGTCCGCTCAAAAGGTAGTTCTTGCACAAGAAGTCGCCAGACAACCATGTCTCTTCTCGCATCTGCTTGGCTGTTTTCATTTCTCTCTCCACATGACCCAGAGGATCTTTGAGGTACTTAGCCAAATGGAGAGTTGTCAGGTAGAACAATATTTTACTCTGCCACTGTTTAAAGTTTTCTCCACCAAATTTTTCCGATTTTTCTCCATGAGCGACCGGTACTGAGATGTTTCCGCTAGCCATATGTAACTGGAAAATCAACAGCGATCAATAAGTCTATAAAAGACAAATTGTACAACGATCAACAAATGATCTTGTTCAAGTGATATACCAAGTATTCACTCGTTGTTACACAAGTCCTTGAATTTTCGACTAAGGTTTCTTATGATAAGTAAATAAATGAATATTCCCAGAGGACGAGGGGGGTCTGGAGTAACCACTTAAATCCCTGACCACTTAGGCTCTTATCGTATTTTTGACAGAATATCCTTTAAACACTTCCTCAATAGAATCTCTTAGGAATTCAAACTTAGTATTACACTTCCAATTTCACAATACAATATTTAAAATTTATGGATATATATGTATAATTCAATCAAGCTTGGACGGAATTACTTATGTAATATTACACTTTTAATTCTCAACCAAGTATGCAACACACAATTAAATTTCAACTTTATCACTATTTGTATGCTTGTGATAATTGAACACCCTAATGTTAACTTAAATCTATACTACCAAGATTATTGTAATACAGTATATGATTTACTAAGTTAATATTATGATAAATGAAGTTAATCTAAGTCTATTTCAATTTAGAAACAATTACAGGATCAAGTCGTTAGTGTCGTGTTCGTATCTTCGTTCGAACGAGACTGTCCAGTGTGTGCACGTTCGTGTAGCGTTCGTAAACGCGTTCGAACGAAGTGTTCTAGAGAGTTCACGTTCGTGTGGCATTCGAGAACGCGTTCGAACAAAATATTCCAGAGAGTTCACGTTCGTGCGGAATTCGAGAACGCGTTCGAATGAAATGTTCCAGTGGGTTTACGTTTATGATGCGTTTGAAGACGCATTCGAACGTTCTTAGGCAGAGGACTTGCTTTCGAGTTTCGTTTGAATACGCGTTCGAACGTTCTTACGAAAAAAATCAAATTTTGGCCTACGCGTTCGTCGGGCGTTCGAACGCCCATGCGTATTTTTCATGCACATAGTATATTTTCCAGAAAAATTCTTATCAAAGCATGCGAATTTTCATCTAACAACACTAATGTTAATAAGTTCTTAAGTTTGTTGGGGAAATTATGTGTCATTAACCGAAATTAACATGCAAGAACAACAATGAAATCAAATCATCAAGTCGTGCCAATATTACACCATAAACCCTAAACTTTGGAGAACAAGAAAAACCTGGAAAAAAAAATGACGAAATCAGTGGTCTAAATCGAGTTTCCTCTGTCCTTAAGAACTTATTAGCCCCGCCTCGGTGCTCTACGGGTTTTGTGGTTAACGTCCTCCCAGTATAACTTGGATTCCTCTTCTTCAAGAGGCACTCCTTAAGAAGATCTTGAACTAGGATAATGGTGGAACTCTCTCTGACTCTAAAATAATATGAGACTTCTCTACTGGATGGATTCAGATTTCTTAGAATGAACATGAAGGTTTCTTTATAAAGACATGGAAGGGTGCCTTAAGGTCACCCTTTGGTTTGGGGTGCAACCCTCCAAAGAGTTATACCCCTCCATGCACCACTTAGAGCCTAGAAGTATGTTCTTTTAAATTGGAGGACATGTCCCTACATGTATGTACTCTTCACATAGGGTACCATCTAAGGGACATGTCCCTCCTCCATCCAAACTTATTAAGACAATTGGTAGTTATAGAATTGTTGTAAATTCTTCAAATATCTAAGGGACATGTCCCGATTCTGGAACAATTGGGGTTTTATCTGCGCCGCTTAAGCCTGAAATGTGTGGTTTAGCGGTGAGGTTCCAACAATTTCAAAAAATATATATTTTTGAAAGTGAATGATGGTAATTGATGAGATAAATTAAAGAAGTAAACGATATAATTAAAAAAAAAATAAAAAATTATGTTCTCACTGTAAAATCCACCTACTCCGCGCGCGTGCTTGTTACGCGGACATAAGTATTTTCCGGGGGTCCAGACATTGAATTTAGGCCCATAAAACGGAGCCCAATAAAAATTGGTCTGGTATTATCTGGCAGCCCATTTAAGCCCATAAATATTTCCAGTAAAATGTGAACGCGTCAATAATCCAGTGGTTCCACTTCCGGATATGTTCACGTGGTCCCCGTGATCTAGTTGTTAAATCCGTTTCAGTTTCGTGTATAATTCCTTAAACTATAAGCTTTTGCCGGATTTTCAAGCATCACGTCAAAATAATTAGTATTACGTAACTCAACGTTTTAATTAATTTTGTTGCTTGTATAAGTTGGGCGCCTATGGTTCACGTGATATATAGATTCATAAATTATTATTTTTTTGCAAAGTCAGAAAATCCGCCGTCAGATCACCCGATCCGAATTTAAGTGGAGTAGGTAAAATCTCCTTTTACCCCAGACTGTTATAAAGAAATACACCGTTATAAAGAAATACACCATATGAACTTGAACCCATTACTTGGCAATCAAATTCTAAGTATTTTGCCACCAAGCCACGGCCCTTGGGGGCATATCGATTCATAAATATCTTAACATATATATTAGATGTAAAATTAATTAATAATAATATAGAGAGAAAATTATTTATAAACTTATACATTAAAAATAAAATTAATTAATAATATATATATATATATATATATATATTGAATCGTTGGAAATCCCGCCGCTAAACCACTTCTTCCGGAATTAAGCGAAGCAGGTGAAACCCTCGACTGTCTCAGACTCTTACAAGAAACACACTCCTTGAATTCGAATTTATGATCCGAATGTCAGATCATAAACCCTACATCATCAAGTTACGTCCCTTTATGGACAATAATAATATATATGTTAATATTTAAACATATATACTAACATAAATATATTAACTGTTAACATATATATTAAATTTAAAATTAATCAATAATAATAATATAGAGAGAATTATTTATTAATATATATCATATATTTATTAATAATGTATATTGAATTTACCCATATAAATTTCTCTTCTTCTAACTGAGCTAAGAATTCGTATTATTGTTATGAATGTAAAATTTACACCGATCATTTTATCAGATACGCGCTAGATCGAGTTAAATGATGTAAATTTAGTACCGCGATGTAAATGATGTAACTCGTAATAATGGTTATTCATAACCTAAGGGTTACACAATGATAATTTTTATTTCTTTCGTTAGTATTTCTAGAGTAATGATTTTATGAGTGATAATGTCAAGTGTATGGTTGGACCAAAATAAACTAAATTTTGGGAGCATATTTTTTGCTTCTCACCGATCATTGCACGTACATCAAATGATAGTGAGCATGATATAGACATGATTACGGTTGCGGTCGAACCAATATGAATCGGCCGGTTCCGATTTCAGAATCGGATTTTTTTCTATTTGATTAGGATTCTATCATAGCCGAACCAAAAAGAATCGGATGGTTTGTTGGAATTGTCTGGTTCTAACCGATTCCACGGTTCCAATTGGAATTGTACATTTCCGATTGGAACCGTTTGTGCCCAACGGCTACTAGCCAGCCTTTGGGCCGTTGGGCAGCATGCATGCATTTTGCAAATATGCAGGCCTAACGGTTAGTAGTTGTTGGGCCTGCAGCAGGGAGTCGCTGTTTTTTTTTAAAAAAAATTGTTAAATAAAATTACTGAATTATCCTTAATAACATTAATAAAACAACTAGTTTTATGGGCAATTTAGGTTCACAAAAATAATCCAAAAAAAATATAAACATGGATTATACTTCATTTTTTCAACACATTAATTCTCAATTCTCTCAATTTTTTAAATTCTCTCATCTTCAATTTATCCCATTGATTTAATTTTGCAATTCTCCAATATTAACAAAAATGACAAACTCATATGAGAACATCATGTCCAATGTCTCAATTCAAGAGAGCGGACAAAGTATCAGTATATGGAGAATATATGTTAAGTCTCGATATTCCAATATTTTCAAAATTTATTTTCATTTAGTTGAGAATGAAAATGAAGGTCCAAGAGAAATATACAACTATTGTGGTGTATCTTACAAATTTATTGGCGGCTATGTCAATATGAACAAACACTTGGATAGACATCATGCCACTAAAATTGGATTTGATACAACACAAACTCAAATAGGCAGGTACGTTTCATCTAATAAAGGTACAAGTTCTTTAGATTTATTTTAATATTTTGATGTTAAAAATAAAGAAAAATTTACAAAAGTTACTTGTTTGAGACATCTTTTTTTAGTTTTAGTGAAAAATTACTTTTACTAATTATGTTCGAAATGATTTAAATCCTGCTGCCTGTAAAATACCTAGAAATACAACAAAACGATAAATTTTAAATTATACAAATATAGTAAATTATTTTAAATGAAATATTTAAATATATTAAATGTCATTTTTTTTATTTGTTCTGATATTTGGAGTGATCATTGGAAAACACACTCGTCCATGGGTGCGACTTGTCATTAGATTGATGCATCATGGAACATGCAAAACTGACTTATTACATTTAGAGTTTTTGGTAAGCAACATACTGAACAAAATATTTATAGAATGATTGATAAGCGGTAAATATATCAATATTTATCGTCCATTTGACTTAATATTTTATATAGTTTCTTGAGTTTTGTGAATATTTTGATGTGTTTTGTGGTATTTTGTAGATAAATAAAATAACAGGACTCTCTGGAATCAATTTGAGGCCAAAACAGCAGAAAACGGACAAAAATGGCAAAAATATAAATTTCCTGCTAAAATGCGCCGTTTGCTAAAATGCGCCGTCTTCTCACGTGCGCCGGAGACTGCTAACATACACCGGACACGTGTCACAATCATTGAAGTTTTGCTATCATGCACTTGCTAACATGCGCATGTCACGTGTCAATATCACATCAAATATGCTAATGTGCGCCGGACACATATCACCATCACATGATGCCGACACTCATCATTGAAAATGCGTCATTGTTTGCGTCATGCTGACATCAGCGTCGCGACGTGCACACCTTTACGCGTCGCGACGCCAAGCCAATAATTCAGCAAATAATTCTACTGACGCCACGTGTCACCATCTCTGCGAAGCCCGTGCCACGCGTCCAACATCAACGACGCATCACGACGCTCAAGGTTGCACGCGTCGCTACGCGGAGGCACAAAATTTCCCTATAAATTGAGGCCGAATTTCATTTGTAAATTCATACTTTCTTCTAAGGAATTCCTTAAGAATACTAAGAAGATTGTATCTTGCTTGTTATTTACAGCTTTCTGTAATTAATTTTATTTACTTTTCGCAATATCACTTTCTTTTCTTTACTTTTCAATATTTTACTATTCAGCATGAGTAGGTAACTCTCTTCTGCTGGGGTGAAAGGTAAGCTTTTATTACTAATATTTAGATTAATCTCCCTTAATTATAATATATAAACTATTTAAAATCTGACTTAATGGGATACCGCCTTTATGGTCGGTTGGACTTAATCTTAAAAATAGTTTTTAACCTGACTAAACATGGATATCACTTGTATGGTCGGTTGGAATTAATTATGAATATGATTTAATTAGGATACCGCCTATATGGTCGGTTGGTAATTATCACGCAAAGTTTATATATTATAATAAGGGAGATATCTAAATTAGAAGTAATAAAAGTGGATCCTCTAACCTCAGTATTTTCTTTTATTGTATTTTTACCTTTTTAAATTTTCAACATTTACTATATGTCATTTATTTTATTTAAGCTTTTACTAGCCTTAATTATGTGTCCTAACTAAACTCGTTATCTGGGGTTATGATGAATTCTAATATTACCGGTTTATAAGGGGTTATTTTATAGTTTGGGTACTGTAAAGGTTTATTTGTTAAATGGCCATTAATAAGATTGATGTGGTCAACTTAAAATAAACTTGACAAATGAATTTTAGGTTTCAGCCTAAGACTTAATAGCCCACGATCTTCCTTGAGGATAGATAACATTTAATAGATTTCCTTACAGGATAGACATATACATGTCGGGCGGGGGTAGCCACAATTGGAACTTAATCTTAATGAATTCAGGTAACTTGGTTGACATAAACATATGATTAATTGGGTTACACTGGGTATTTGCATCTGACCATCGACAGAGGCTTTTGCATAATTTCGTGTTCCGGGTTAGTAAACCAATATATTACACAAACATGAAATAACCACTTCATCTTTAAAATATATTGGAAGGATTCACAACTCTGGATAGTTTAATAATATTGATTTTACCTTTAATTCACTTTCACGCTATTTTATTTACTTATTTGAGTTTAAAGTCACCATCCAATCAAACAATAAATCTATTAGATACTTGTAAACATTTGGCTTCATAAATTAATATCTTAGGTATTAAGTCTTCGTGGGATCGATACATTTTATACTACTTGAACGATACGTGCGCTTGCGTTATACGTGTGTGATTACGCCGGTCAAGTTTTTGGCGCCGTTGCCGGGGATTTATTTATCTTTCACTATTAGTTTTGGGGTTAGATACCATTACTTGTATCTAATTTCTTTTTACTTATTGTTTTTGTTTTCTTGTGTTTCAGGTTCTCAGACACTACATAAGACGAACTAGAAGCTTTGAAATATGTCTGCTTGACCCAGAGATTGAAATAACCATCAGACAGTTGAGAATGGAAAGGCGAGAATGCCAAGAAGCACCAATCAACATGGAACCTGAACCTTTGGAAGTTGCACCACCAATTCCCATTCAAGACAGAACTATTCCGGTGGTTGACAGCTTCATTTCCTGTATTGTACTTCCTCCCTTACCAGCAAATGCATGTGACATCAAAACATGCATTCAGATGATACAGCAGTTAGTTCTGTTTGGGAGGAATGCATCTGAAGATCCTAATGCCCACGTCAGCAACTTCCTGAAAGTTTACAGCACTTTCAATTACAATCGAGCAGCTGAAGAAGCAATGAGACTGCGTGTTTTCCCATATTCCTTGAAAGACAGAGCTAAGGCTTGACTACATTCACTACCAGCAGGTTCTATCATAACTGGAACACTCTAGCCACCAAATTCCTTGCAAAGTATTTTCCACCAGCCAGAATCGCAAAGCTAAGGAATGACATCACATCCTTTGTGCAACATGACTCGGAATCCCTCTGTGAAGCTTGGGAAATGTACAAGGATTTGCTCAGAAAATATCCTCATCATGAGATTGTAAAGTGGCTACAAGTCAAAACCTTCTATAATGGACTTTCTGGAATAATGAGAACCATAATTGATGTTGTTGCTGGAGGAGCTTTAATGGCAAAAGGAGAAGATCAGGCCTGAGACCTAATTGAAGAAATGGCCAACAACATTTGTGGCCAACAGAAATGAGCATGATCCAACAAATTGTAGGAATCTATGAAGTTGGAGCCAACACAGCAGTGAATGCCAAGCTGGATAAAATATATGCAAATTCATGGAAACTCTCAGCATGCAAGGTAATATTGGATCCACAAGTTCACCATATGGAGGAGCACCAGAGACAGACTTATACCACCAAAATGAAAAGACGGTGAATTATGTCAACAATTTCAACAGACAGGGAAACAATCCATATTCCAACACCTACAACCCAGGTTGGAGGAATCACCCCAATTTCACATGGAGCAACAATTCAGGGCAAAGGAATAATCCACCACCCGGATTCCAACAGCAGAACAAAGGCCAAGAGCATGAAAAAGAACCAGGAATAGCGGAAGTACTAGCTCAGTTAAAAAAATATTCAAAGCCAATCAGCTTCTATAAAGGCACTGGAAAATCAAATTGGACAACTAGCCAATGCTCAGAGTTACAGATCGCCAGGTAACTTTCCTAGCAACACAGAACCAAATCCAAGGAACCGATGGAATGAGCAATGTCAAGCCATTACTTTGAAAAGCGTTACTGAAATCAACAAAGATGTCGGAATCAAGGCATCCATTGAGAAAGTTCCAAAAGAAGCAGTTCCACATATGGAGGAAAAAAAAGCAAAGGAAAAAGATCAAGAAAGATTCACTCCACCTCCACATTTTCCACAGCGTCTCCAGAAAAACAAAATAGACAATCAGTTTGCTCGATTCTTGGAGGTCTTCAAAAAGCTGCATATCAACATTCCATTTGCAGAAGCGTTGGAAGAAATGTCCAGCTATGTCAAATTCATGAAAGATATTCTTTCACGAAACCGGAGATTGGGAGATTACGAAACAGTAGCATTGACAGAAGAATGCAGTGCCATCATTCAGAGGAAACTTCCCTCAAAGTTGAAAGATCCTGGCAGTTTCACCGTCCCATGCACCATAGGAGAATATTACATCGGTAAAGCTTTGTGTGATTTAGGTGCTAGTGTTAATTTGATGCCTTTTCGATTTATAGGAAACTGTAGATTGGAGAAGCAATGCCCACCTCAGTCTCTCTGCAACTTTCTGATAGAACACTCGCATTTTCGAGAGGTGTAGTTGAAGATGTGCTGGTCAAAGTCGACAAACTCATTCTCCCAGCATATTTCATTATTTTTGACATGGAAGAAGATAAAAATGTATTTATCATCCTTAGGAAACCATTCTTGGCAACAGTTCGAACTGTTATTGATGTAGAAAAATGAGAACTAACCATGAAAGTGCAGGACCAATAAGTTACCTTCAATGTTTTCAAAGCCATGAAATTCCCAAGTGATGAAAATGAAGAGGAATGTTTCAGAATTGATGTTGTAGATAGTATCATCTAGGATACTGATGCACTGCCACTTCCCACGGATAAACTTAAAGCTTGCATCACCAACATGATTGACAGTGAGCTAGATGCTGAAATTCTGGAATGTATCAACTATCTTGACAAACCATTTCGTTTCAAATCAACACCACAAGTGGAAAGTTTGGAACTACCGAAGAAAAAGCGAATCAAGCCCTCAATTGAAGAACCACCGCAGCTGGACCTAAAGCTACTTCTGAGTCATCTCAGGTACGCATTCTTAGGAAACTCTTCTGAATTACCTGTGATTATTTATTCTTCGCTAACATTGGAGTAGGAAGATAAGTTGCTGAGAGTGTTACGAGAACACAAGAAAGCCATTGGCTGGACTATAGCAGATATTCGAGGCATTATTCTATCAGCTTGCACAAGATTATGATGAATGATTAGTACAAACCCACAATGGACCAACAACGGAGACTAAATCCAATCATGAAGGAGGTCGTGAAAAAAGAAATTATCAAATGGTTGGATGCCGGCATCATTTATCCCATCTCTGACAGCACGTGGGTGAGTCATATGCAATGTGTACCAAAGAAATGAGGAATTACTGTAGTCACAAATGAAAAGAACTAGTTGATTCCAACAAGAACGGTGACTGGATGGAGAGTATGCATGGACTACAGGAAACTGAACAAAGTAACAAGGAAAGATCATTTTCTGCTGACATTCGTTGACCAGATGCTAGACAGATTAGCCGGACATGAGTTCTATTATTTTCTGGATGGATATTCGGGGTACAATCAGATTTCCATCGCCCCATAAGATCAGGAGAATACCACTTTTACATGTTCGTATGATACTTTTACTTTCCGTAGAATGCCATTTGGACTATGTAATGCTCATGCTACATTTCAATGTTGCATGATGGCCATCTTCTCAGACATGCTAGAACAAAGTATGGAGGTTTTCATGGATGATTTTTCTGTATTTGGAGACTCATTTGACCACTGTTTGCAAAATCTGGAAAAGTTGCTACAAAGATATGAAGATACCAACCTAGTACTCAACTGGAAGAAATTCCACTTCATGGTGCATGAAGGTATTGTCCTGGGACATCGGATCTCACAAAAGGAAATCGAGGTAGACAAAGCAAAAATCGAGACAATTGAAAAACTACCTCCACCAACATCTGTTAAAGGGATTCGAAGTTTTCTCGGGCATGCAGGCTTTTACAGGAGATTTATCAAAGACTTCTCCAAGATTGCTAAACCTCTGTACAATCTTCTGGAGAAAGATGTGTCTTTCAACTTCACCAAAGAATGCCACGAGGCTTTTGAAATCTTGAAACAGAAGCTGATCTCTGCCCCCATCATAGTAGCACCAGACTGGACTCTTCCATTTGAGGTGATGTGTGATGCTAGTGATTTTACTGTAGGTGCAGTTTTGGGACAACGCAAAGCAAAAATTTTCCATACCATTTACTACGCCAGCAAGACTTTGAATGAAGCTCAACTCAACTATACAACGACTGAAAATGAGTTGCTTGCAGTTGTGTTTGATTTTGATAAATTCTGCTCCTATTTGCTGGGTCCCAAAGTGGTAGTCTACACGGATCATTCAGCAATCAAATACCCGATCGCGAAGAAAGATGCCAAACCTAGATTAATCCGATGGGTGCTTCTACTGTAAGAATTTGACGTGGAGATCCAAGATAAGAAAGGGACAGAAAACCAAGTGGCAGATCACTTATCAATGCTCGAGAATGGAGAAACAGCTGGCAATGAATTGACAATCAAAAAAACTTTTCCATATGAACAGTTGTTTGCCATGAAACAACATGATGTTCCTTGGTATGCTGACTATGTAAACTACATAGTATCGGGAAAATGGTCGTTGGAATGGACACATCTGCAACGAAAGAAGTTCTTCAAAGAAGTCAAACATTATGTATGGGATGAGTCGTACTTGTTCAAACGTTGTGCTGATCAATTACTGAGACGTTGTGTTCCGCAAGAAGAGGTCAATAGTGTCTTGCAGTATTGTCATTCATCATCATACAGCGGACACTTCAGCGGAAATAAAATTACAGCCAAAGTCCTACAATCAGGTTTGTTCTGGCCCATTATGTTTAAAGATGCATACTTATTTGCTCTTCAATGTGACATGTGCCAGAGAACGCGAAATATTTCGAAGAGAAATGAAGGACCTCTGCAAAACATTCTGGAAGTGGAGATATTTGATGTTGTAGGGGTTTTAGGGGTTTTAGGGGTTTTAGGGGT